>ML808782.1:117089-134244 GCA_009831015.1 Picea engelmannii
TTGTCATAACTATCTTGAAATTTGACATGGAACTTCCAATACACCCATCACAAATTTCTTCCACCGAACCCTCATAATACTTAAGGATCTCATAACACCCATCATGATACTTAAGGATGTTTTATTTCCCCTCATAATACTTAATGAGGGTTTGATTATTGAATTAACAAGTCGATTTGATGTCGCAGAAGCTTTAATTCACCCACCACAAATGTCATGCACCGACCCTGCATAGTGAGCAGTGAATGGGGCCAACGTTGAAATTTCTTCAATATGTGCTTGTATGCATAGAAATTTGACATGGTTAGACTAGACACATGCCTTGATGGTATGGGAGGGTTTCAAGACTCAAGGATGTATGATGTCCCCACATAATCTTTGAGATCATCCACATTTTCATCAATGTTCAGCATGTTGCACCTCTCATTGTCATCATTCGTCATTTCCTTCTATAGAATCATTGTCGGAACTATCTTGAAATTTGGCATCGACCTTCCAATACACCCATCACAAATTTATTCCACCAAACCCACACAGTGAGCAGTGAATGGGGCCAACGTTGAAATTTTTTCAATCTGTTCTCGTATGCGTCGAAATTTGACATGGTTAGGCCCGCACGGGTGTAGACGGATTGGCAAGTGTCGTGTAAATGGAAGGAAATTTGTAAAATGAAGTCTCATGTTCGATTCTCACCCGGATTTACTCGTGCGCCATTCTTACGGGCTGGGTGGTTGCACCTGGGGTTATAGTGGTAGCCGACGGGGATCAACCCTGTGTCACGCGAGTACGAGAACTGCGAGTTGCCGATTCCCCCAGTAAAAAAAAAAAAAAAATTGACATGGTTAGACTAGATAGTTTCCCTGAAGGTATAGGAGTGTTTCGATACTTAAGTATGTTTGATGTCCCTGCATAATACTTGAGGGTTTTATTATTGAATCACCAAGTCGATTTGATGTCACATAAGCTTCAATTCACCCACCATAAATGTCATGCACTGACCCCACATAGTGAGCAGTTAAAGGGGCCAACGTTGAAAGTTCTTCAATATGTGTCTGTATGCATCAAAATTTGACATGGTTAGACTAGACACATGCCTTGATGATATGGGAGGGTTTCAAGACTCAAGGATGTATGATGTCCCCACATAATCTTTGAGATCGTCCACATTTACATCAACGTTCATCATGTTGCACCTCTCATTGTCATCATTTGTCATTCCCTTCTATAGAATCGTTGTCGGAACTATCTTGAAATTTGACATGGAACTTCCAATATGTTAAGGTTTAAACTATTCTTAGGTTTATTTTCAATTCACTAGATAACCATAGCATAGATAGGATCACTGAGAAATACACAATCACAAGAGACACATCATATATCCTGGGAAACCCTCATGGGGGAGAAAACCCAGCAAAAACTTCCTTAATATAGATAGCCAATACAATGTCAAAAGATAACTCAAACAATACAGAAAGTCCTCTCCCAAGAATGTGCCTCTCTCTCTCTTCCTTCTTCTCCAACTGCAGCTCCAAACTTGCGCTCTGATGAACAAGTGAGTGAGTGAACAAATGAGGCATTGGCCTCTCTTATTAATAAAATCTGGCAAGTGTGAACTGAGGTGTCTTTTCATTGGCAGGGTCGAATTCTCATTCTGGGTGGTTATAACCACTTTAATATATTACGGGGCGACTTCTTTTTTAGCCTATTACAATTAGGGTTTGACCAATTTGCAAAAGGGGATTTGGTCATTTACAATACCCGACATGATCAATCCACAAAAGGGGATTGATCTAATGAATAATACATCAATAATAAATAGAATACTCTTTGCAATTACAATATTTCAACACAATACACCCATCACAAATTTCTTCCATTGAACCTGCATAATACTTAAGGATCTCATAACACCCATCATGATACTTAAGGATGTTTGATGTCCATGCATAATACTTAAGGAGGGTTTGATTATTGAATTACCAAGTCAATTTGATGTCGCAGAAGCTTCAATTCACCCACCACAAATGTCATGCACCGACCCCGCATAGTGAGTAGTGAATGGGGCCAATGTTGAAATTTCTTCAATATGTGCCTATATGCATTGAAATTTGACATGGTTAGACTACACACATGCCTTGACGGTATGGGAGGGTTTAAAGACTCAAGGATGTATAATGTCCCCACATAATATTTGATATCGTCCACATTTGCATCAACGTTCATCAGGTTTCACCTCTCATTATCATCATTCGCCATTCCCTTCTATAGAATCGTTGTCGGAACTATCTTGAAATTTGACATGGAACTTCCCTTCTATAAAATTTTCATCGGAACTATCTTGAAATTTGACATGGAACAGATTGTCCATGTCAAATTTCGGTGCATGTCAAATGTGAATAGAGTATCCATGTAAAATTTCGGTGCATATAGAAAAAATTTGAAAAAAAATCAACGTTGGCCCCATTCACATGTCACTATTTCCCATCATTTACTCTAGCCCTAGTACAATGTATTTGAATAGTTATTTCCTTTAAAATTCGATCTATTGGAAAATTAAAACGAAACGAGGACGAGATGAGACTATATATAGAGTGGGTCTGTGAGTGATCTTTGAGGATAAAGATGAATGAATGAACTTCTCTTGGTTTCGAGAATAATTTATTCTCTACTAAACAAGGCCAACCACATGAAGGTGGAAGCTCATATGGCCCCTCTCCCCCCCTCACATCGCTCTCAATTCCCCAATACCCAATCTATAAAATAGAAAACAAACAAAAGCAACATAGTAATCATGCATAGAAACTACCCAAACAAAAATGAAATAAAACTTAAAAACATGTAATTAACCCACATAAAAAATTATTTAAAGAGAATAATTCATACAAATTAAATATCTAGTTACGTACCTCATCAACCAACGCTACATTTGTATCATCCTTCTTATGTATATTCTTCTTGATCATCCAACTCGACATTTGTATCAGCATCCRGTTCAGAAACAATGTTGAAAGGATTGATGATATCATCATCATCATCAATGTCATTTTCGAGCATATCTTCATCGAGATCATCATCAAGAATTGGTGCATTGTCTCCTACAAATGGTTCATCTTCTCTATCTTCTTCATCTGTCRACCCATATTCTTCCTGCTCTAGMTCTACATCATCTTCTTCTTCAATATCATCTTCTTCATTTAGATTATACTTTATTGGCCTTCCTCTTGGATCATATCTAACAACAAATGACCAATCCCTCTTACCTGGAACCTTTCTGTAAAATATTTGTTCGCATTGACTTGGAAAAACATAGCGGTCATTTTTTTTTTCAAAAATTGTTGTTTTAATCATCAAAAATCCATTGTCATGTTGAATAACAGTTATTTCCTCATCATGTTCATGCATTCGTAACCTATACCATTTGACATTGAACAAAACTAATTTGAAGGAATTAAAGTCACACTCAATTATATCATTCAAAATCCCATAGTATCTATTTTCAGATTCTCAAGGACTTCTGTCACTCCTAGAAGAAACATTAGTGACCTGGAATATTTCAGTTATCCCACTATCAGAATTTTTTATGGTTTCATCCAACTATTTGATGCGAGATTTACGACCATCGCACCATAGAGCCTTGTGGTGTTTCAACTGCAATATGTCATACATGTAAAAGGTGCATCGTCAATTAATAATAAACAAATTTATATAACTTATAAAGTATAATATGAAAAAAAACACACCTACAGTCACATTAATATAATAAAAAATAACTGAATAAAATGGGTGAATTTGCTTGCCTTTCCATCTTTCAAACAATATGTAAAATCTATTTCCCACTGCATAACATCGGAATCTCCCTTACGACGAGCTTCTCTAACCAATTCAGACAGTTGTTTCCATGATAACCTACTGCCATGACGTTCTTTGCATCTATCAATCCATACCTTCATCCAATCAAAATTGTTTGCAATGTATAAATGTAGTGCATCCCAATCTTGAGCAACTGACCGATCAAAAAATCACAATTCATCGATATTAAATACTAGTTATAACCATGGTAAATATTAATAAATGATGAAATAATAAATATTAAATGAGTATGATCATATACACACAAAAAATGAAAAAATTATATTTATTAAAAATATCCACAATTTAATTACCTCTCACTTTCGTCATTGTAACTTTCCCCAAAAATTGCTCCCTTTCAAAATATTTGATGGAGTTCACATCCTAAATGCAATCCACTGCATGCATAGCTTGCGTTGCTAATTTAGGAAGATATTGACTAATATACACCATGGATTCATATACCATATATCCATCCACCATAGAACCCTCAGGATGTGCTCTTTGTCTAACCAAAGCCTTCAATGATTTCAAGTACCTCTCCACCATCCACATTAACCTTGTGTGTACAGGTCCACACATTTCAATCTCCTCAACTTGGTGTATGGGGTAGTGTTCTTGTGCATTGAAAAATGTTGGAGGTAGATACTTTTGCATTTCACACATTAGCTGAGGAATTTCTCTCTTCCAATACTTTATATCATCTTCATGGATTTCTTTCAATGACAACCATCTACAGATGATGACGCAAGAAAATAACATGTTTCAAAAAAACATATAAATACATATTACATTACAAGTAAAACACATGTCATTAAGTACAACAAAAAATTGAATTTTTTTTTGCATATATATTGCAGCTACTTACCTCATGTATTTTCCAAGATCATATATAACTTAGTTGATGTTGTTGTCAAAGTCGTTTGGGAGAGATAGAGGTAGAACATATTGTAACAATAAAACAAATCGTTACTTGTTCAAAACTAGACAAAAAAAATAAAAATCTCAAAAACATTATATGACCAATATATAAATATGAATACTAAAATGATTAATTACCTTAATGAAGTTATGGCAATCATGTGTTTTTACCCCACCAAATTCACCTTTCTTCGTTAAGATGTTCTTTATGTTTGAACAAAAACTCATGGGAAATTTGATTTTTTGAATGACCTCTTTTACACCATTGCTTTGTTGCTCTGTTAATAACCATGGAAGGTTATTTTGGTATCCATCGTTATTTGATCAGATAACACTTTGCATTACATGATTGGATTCCCGAATGTCATTACAAATTTTGACAATTTTCTTTTTATCCCTCCTGCCATCTATGATTTTCCATAATGTTTCTATCACATTCTTCCCGATATGCATTGTATCAAATAAATGAAATATTTTTAGGTCCTTATAGTAAGGCAACCTCATGAATTGAGTGGGATAACATTTCATTCTTCGTGGAAGCCCATTATTACTACCTTCAGGACGACGACATTGATGAAGCGTAAAAAAATCAGAACATTATTTATCAAATGCGGTAAAATAAAATGAATAATTAAAATAAAATTTCAAAACATGATTCCATTTACGATACATAAACAAAATGTGTACCTCGGGGATTAATTATGTCATATGCCAACTTCCATAGGCAAGGTGTCATTCTTTGTGGTTTTAGTCCAGTCTCGTGTTTCCCATTGAAAAGATCTTTTTCAGTGGTAGGATACTTATGGTTCTTAGAGAGGAAGTGTCTATACTCATCAAACACCTCCTTTCCTAAACTTTTTGACCGATGAGATTTCATCTTAGGGGCACAAACTGGACATGAAAATTTATCCTTTGTTTGAAGACCTACAACAGATGGATTAATGTGAATTATTAATATACTAAATGATTATTTAAACAACATGCATGATATATTCAATTAATTATATACTATTCAAGCATGCAATATGGAACGTTACATACCACAAAATGTGTTAGTTCTGGGGCATCATGAATTGTCCATAAAAGCATTCCACTGCATTAAAATCTCTTCTGCCCAATTGGTTTACAGATGTCATACATAGTGATGCCCTCCCATAACTTTACTAGCTCGTCGATAAGAGGCTCGATATACACATTCATATATTTAACTTGGTACTTACCTAATTGTTTGAAATTACACAAAATTACTACCATGGTATGTATATATACATAAATAAATAAAAGATGTTATGAAAAAAAAAAATGAAAATTTTAAATTCGAAAAATTAATGTAAACAAATACCTAGAATAATCATTGTCAACATTATGTGCTCCCTCTTTATTGACATCCAAGGAGGAATGTTATTGTTGATAACAAAAATAGGCCACACTGAGTAAACAGACTGAAGCTCTCCAAATGGAATAACATCATTAGTTTCCAATGAAATCCTAACAATATGAGGTTCATCTATAAATTATAGCCATTTTGCAGCAATTTCCTTAAATCCATAACCATCTGCAGGCATTCGAAGAATGCCATCTTCAATTCTCTTTCATGCATGGTAATCCATAAAGTGTGCTATGCTTTTCACACCTGAACAGTCGCTGCAAACTTGGAATTATGGAATATGTCAGAGAACCTTTCGAGGGACCATTTTTGTTACTTGATCGGTTCGATATCTACTGATACCACATACTGGGCATTCTGTTTTCGACGCATGTTGTCCATAATATACAATATGATCATTAGGACATGCACCTATACTTTGATACTCCATTCCAATGTCTTTCATAATGGCATGTAAATCTCGATATGTGCGAGGTAAAATATTTGATGAGGGTAACATAAATTCACCTAACAATCTAAAACATAAAAAATAAATAGTTAATGTAAATAATAGTAATTGTAAATATTGCATTTTTATTTTACACATTAATTAACACTAAAAAAATGGGGAAAAGCCAACCTTTATGTAGATGTGATGAAACATATTACATACCTTAGGATTTGTGTCATACAAGTGTTCGACAAATGATTCGTAACTTTCAAGTTCACCAGCAACAATGTAGTGGAGAGAACATTTTCTCTTGACCCTTTATAAAGTTGTTTATTTGCCTTTTTCAATTACAGGTTCATCATAAATACCATCACTATTGTCCCCATGATCCTCATATGGATGAACGAATAAGTCTTGGATCATTTGATTTGTCCCATCATCTTGAACTATGTTATTATTGTCATCTACTTCCATGGGATCATCAACTTGATCTTCATAATCTGCTTCAAGTTCTTCATCTTGTAATACAACATCATTTCTGCTACTACTTGGTACTTTGTGCATAAAGTTAGGGGGGGAAATCTAACTTTATAATTACAAACAATCATGAAAAATTAGTGCATGTATAAAACAATATAAAATTTTGAGAATACAATAAATATTAAAACAGATAATGAATGTATATATAGCTAATTACCATGGGACAATATTCATTTGATCCCCCATCCATGTGCCCATATTTTCTACAATGTTTTTTAGCTGTTGTTATTAAAACTCTTTCGGGACGTCTAGTACAACAATTTTTGCGAGGGAAATAACATTTACCGTCACCCTTTTCACCCTCTTTAATTTTTTTCCCACCTCTAATGTTTTCTGACATTCTTCCCCACAGACATATACTGAAAAAATACATGTTTTTTGTTCGCCAAGAAAACTGGCTTATACCCTTTTTGAAGTGTCGTTATTATAGAAAAATTGTCGTAACATTCGTAAAATGAAACATATTTATATATTTTATAATGTCACAATTCCAACGATAGTTGACCAAGTCAAAGTTGACTTGGTCAAATACTAGGTGACCGTTGGGATGGGGAAAACCTAGTTTCCATAACGTCGCAAGTGCGACGAATATTTTAACAACGTCACAAGAGAGACAAAAATCGAATGTCGTCGCAATAGTGACGTCTTCCTACCTTCATCGCAATAGCAACATGTGTTTGTAGTACGTCGCAAGAGCGACGTTATCGTGTAATATGGAGAAAAAAAATTAAAATTTCCTCTATTTTTCGACAGTATGGCCCATTTTGTGCATAACGTCGAAATTTTTCCAATGTGTAGTAGTGCATGGTTCATTAAGTAACAAATGCGCCCATACGGTTAGCTCGGGGAGGTTAGTACATTGTTCGCTCAGGAGGTCAGGAGTTTGACCCCTGCGGAGCGCAACAAACTTTTTGCCTTAGCCAACATTGGCAAAATCTAGGGTGCCACGTGGCACCCTCTGATTGGGCCACATGTCGCCCCATGATTCATTCGTACAATACAAGCATTGTACAGTCAGCATGCATAGTCAGCTTCCATGTCACCGCCATACAGCCCAGTCACCTGCCATTTCAACATCCGTATAGCCCAGTCACCCTACCACGTCAGCATTCGTACAATCTAGTCACCCTACCACGTCAGCTTCCGTAGAGCCCAGTCACCCTGCCACATCAACTTCCATACAAACACTTGTCATCCGTACTACCATGTGTCATATTTTCATAGGGCCACGTCATGTACAGAATACCACTTATCATCCATACAGTGCCACGTGTCAATTCCGTACTAGTCCAACTTAACCTGAAAATGCCAAAATCGAGTGACAGGTGTCACCTCTCGGTGATGCCACGTCAACATGATGATGTCATCATGACATCACATGTCGTACTACTAACATCAGCAGTACGTCCTGTTGACTTTGACCAGTCTGACTTTTTGCATGTTTGGGAAATCGGTCAGAACACGATATCTTTCGCATATGGTGTCCATTTGCGAAAAAAATTATATGGTCGGAATCAGCGCAACAAAATGGACACAATGGTGTTGGTTTCGTTTGATTCTGATAAATTTGATTTTTAGGCCTTCCTGGATCCATTTTGGATCATGCCTCCCCACTAAGACCTTTTGGTCCTCCAAAAGGATATTAACCAGTCATCAAGTGTAGGATAGACCACCCCACTTGTTCTTTGTCTTTGAACTATGTCATGTGCACCTGTCTCATCAAGATCAATTGCAAAACAACCATGAAAACTAACAACATATTTTTAGCCACTTGTACTCTTTCACATCTTACTGAAGCCACTACTATCCATGCTGAAACCATTAGCAGCAATAACATCAGAAATATGATTGCAAATGAGCTAATATGTTTGAAGTACTTGCACGACATTAGCTTATCTTGAAGTAAAGTATGATTGAAGTTCCATTCTACAACCATCTCATGTTCGTGCTTAAGATCAATTGTTTTACTTGGCACAATTATAGGTGTGTTGTTGGCATAAGTTGTCTTCCTTAATTGTTCCATTGTTTGAAGAGATTGATTTGATTTTAAATGATGAGCATGTACAACATATTCATTGCCTTCATTAGTTAAGTGATATTGAGTATGTTCTCTGTAGAAGATTGATTTGCGATCATACAAATAAGGGTTTCCTAAGACCATTCCACATTCATTGAGTGGCACCACATCACACGTTACCCCATCCACAAACTTTGATGAAATTGCAAACTTTAAAGTGCACTGCTTTGTTATGAGCAATTTATGATTGTTTCTTATCCATCTAAGTGAGTAAGGTTTATGATGCTTCTTAGTGTTTAATCCCAATTTTTCAACCACTTCCTCTGAAATCAAGTTAGATTGAGATCCATTATCTATCAATGTATCGATATTGGTATGTTTCATTATCACCCTTATGTGAAACAACTTGCATCTAGAATCATATCCATCACCAATTTTTCCTATCAAACCAATTACTGTGATATTAGTCTCATCACTTGAATCATATCCCAAGTCAGTTGGATGTGTTGATGTTGCAATTGTTTGCCTCCCTTTCCTCTCTTTGAACCATTTCGATCTCTTCTATGGGTGCAATTGTCATCAATGGTCATCTCATGCCCTTCTTTCTTGCAATGCTTGCAAGAGAGCTTCTCTTCCTTTCTTGTCGCTGAATTTTCTTTCTTTCCATTCCCCTTCCTTTTGTCCTCTTTCCTTGAAGACGATTCCCCTGATACACCAACTCTTGTTTTCCCTACTTCAATGTATGTTTCTTGAACAGAAACCTCATCAAGATTAGTAGGTCCAAACATAAATACAATGTTACGAATATGTGCAGGTAAACCTCCTATATACATCATAATAGTTTCTTGGGTATGTAATGGAATGTTTAACATTAATGCCATATTACGAATTCATCTGTGTATTCTTGCACCGTTTGTCCCTTTATTAGTTTAATAACTTGTCATTCAATTAAAGTCTTCTCTTTATAACCCAAAGGATAAATTTTCTTTCCAGTGTTAAAACAAAATCTTGCCATGATGGAAATACATTACCAACTTGTTGCATGCCATTTTGAAGCTTACTTTGCCACCAGATGAGTGTTGTGCCTACAAGACGAAGCAATGCCAATTTGATTTGGGTTGCCTCATCCTTGATTTGTTGCACACTGCAATAAACTTCCATCTGTTTGACCCAGTTATCAAGCCTCTCGGCATTGACTTCACCATCATACATGGGTAATTCAAATTTCACATCAAGCTTAAGTAAAGGCATATCATGTTTATGTTTATGGGAATGTTTTCTTGCGGTGGATTTTGAACTTGTACTTGAAGAAGAAGAAGAAGTTGATGGAGAAGGAGGAGGTTTAGGAAGATCCTCTCCTGCTTCACTTTTGTCTTGTTTAGAAGGTTCCCCTTGGAAAGGCCTTACGTTCCAAGTAATCCTCATATAAGACCTTTACCATCTTAGACATGGCGAATAAAGTCTTTTGCAACTATATCTCATTCTGAGACATGCCTTCTTCCGATGCCATCTCCTCACTTTGAGAAGTCCTCTTTCTCGATCCAATCTCAGGATCCCCTTCTACAAGCTTTCCTTCACCACAAATCATATTTTCCCTGGCAATCATGCAAACTCAAAAACCAATCGTCAACTTGATCTGTTACCACCTTCTTCAAAATTGATCTTTAAAGACTTGGCTAAGTTTTAAGCATGAGTTCATTTACCAATTAGGGATTGATGAAAGAAGAAGAAATTGATGAGATATTGCAGCATCCATAATAAGAAAAGTAGATAAGAATGTAAGCACAAAGAATAGAAAACCATAACAACAAATTTGTTAACGGAGTTCGGCAAGATTACCTACATCTTTGGGCCTTTGTCTCAGTGGGTGAGGCTTTATTATTTCTCTTCAATGCTTCAAAAGTACATCAGAAAAGTGTCAAAAGGATTACAAACTGGTATGGTTGTGTTCTAATCAACCTCAAGAATCCAACACAACTGACGACACTGAAAACGATTGAGCGTAGCTCCCGGAATTGGCCCGCAAAGTTCGTCTCCTCAATGGCTTCCCTGCATAAAAATGGCTTTGGCTTTCAAATTCCTCAACATTTCTCATGTTATGAACCTCCCTAATGCTGCTTAGAACCCCTGGTTTATATAGATGTGGAGTTGGTATCAACCTCCCAACTTCCTCCCAATATTTGGCCTCAAATCGGACTCCAGATCCCCCAATAATGGCCAAAATCCATTAAATCAGCTGAAAATAACCAAAAAAATCTTATTATATGGTCAAAAACCCAAAATTGGAAAAATACAGGACGCAACCCCTTTCTCCTAGGCTCATGTCCATATGGGGAAAGTCCATGTGTCCACGGGCTAGAAGTTGGTGCATTGGCCCCTTGATTCTTGGCCCTTGGTCGTTGGGTTGGCCATATGGCCTAATCCTTATACTCCCACGTGCCCTCTTGCTGGCTTAGCCCCCAAATCCGTAGCTCCTGGTCACGCACCTTGGTTGGCAGGGATAGCCCTGCCGACCAGGAATTATCCCCACAAATCTACCAAAACACAACTTAAATACATTTTTTTCCACATGGTTCATTAAGTAACAAACGTTCCCATATGGTTAGCCCAGGGAGGTTAGTTTGTTAGTTCCGCGAGAGGTCAAGAGTTCAACCCCCGTGGAGCACAACAAACTTTTTGCCTTTGCCAACATTGGAAAAATCTGGGGTGCCACGTGGCATCCTCTGATTGGGCCACATATCGCCCCATGATTCATCTATACAATATAGTCATTGTACATTCAGCGCACAGTCAGCTTCCACGTCAACTACCACATCACTATCGTACATCCCAATCACATGTCCAATCAACTATCACGTCAGCATCTGTACAACCCAATCACCCTGCTACGTTAGCATCCATACAGCGTAGTCAACCAGCCACGTTAGCTTTCATATAGCCACCTGTCATCCATACTAACACGTGTCAGCCTGTCATTGAGCCACGTCATGTACGGACTGCCACGTGTCAATTTTGTACTAGTCCAACTCAGCCCAAAAATGCCAAAATCGAGTGACATGTGTCACCTCCTGGTGTTGCCACATTAGCATGATGATGTCATCATGACATCATCATGACATTACATGTCGTACTACTAACGTCAGCAGTACGACATGTTGACTTTGACCAGTTTGATTTTTTGCTTGTTTGGGAAATTGGTCAGAGCGCTATATCTTTCACATGTGGCGTCCATTTGCGAAAAAAATTATATGGTCGGAATCAGCGCGACGAGACGGACGCAGTGGCACTAGTTTCATCCTATTTTGAGAACTTTGATTTTTAGGCCTTCCTGGATCCATTTTGGATCATAGCCCATGGCTGATGTTTTACCTTCTGAGGGCATATGCTCTTCCATATCTCACAGATGTTAGTGGGAGACTGGCCCATGTGAGTCAGTTTGTATCATGATATTGTTTTATGCAGGTTGATATCAGATGATATGATTGTTGTGGAGACGGTATGTCTCTGGACAGTAGTTGTATGCTATTATGGTGGATGTGATCCACTGGTAGTGACTGTGTGTCATTGGTTAGTAGTCGTATGCTACTAGGAGTGGTTGTGTACCACTGGGTAGTAGTTGTGTACTACTATGGATAGACACACTTGTGTTCTATTGAATGGCATTGTTTTGATTGCCATGGAGACTATCACTAGTGTTGGAGATGATTTCCATCTAGATGGATAGTCAGTATGCTAATGGAAAGACATTCTCCAGGCGAAGAATGGTCCAGGAAGGGCAAATTTCTAGTGGAAAGACATTCTCCCTGTGGAAAATGGTCCAGTACAGTCATTCTTCTAGGACGTATGTCCAGATTAGAAGAATGATTATTGTATCACTCTATGGAGAGAGTGACTTATTCAACATCATGCTCGATTACTCAGATGGAGTATGGCTTCGAGAGATGATGTAATTGATGCTATCAAATGATATTGATAGTGATGATGGTGCTCATGATTTGACCATGAGATAGCCTATGTGGCTATGATGATGTTATTGATTGAATGGTTTGTTTGTGCTCAAGACCATTGCCTTTAATACCTCCCTAGCTAGGAGGGAGTGTTGATATTATGGTAGTTGCGGGAAGTATTAACCTCTGCATGTAACCTTGACAAGACTAGAATATTCCAAGAAGCAAGGGAAACCCTAAAAAGTTGGATAATAACCCTAGGAGACAAGTCAGCTCAAGAGAATATTTATTATTGAGTTATTAGCCTCCAAAAGTGGAAGTTAGACCAGTTAGGTCACTTGGAGGACTATAAATAAGAGGGTGCTAGAGCTCATTTGTCACTCTCACCCTCACAACTACATAAGGACAAGTGGTGCGCATGATTGGAGGAGAGTTGCAGTTGCAGCAATGATGACTTGGTCTTTGGTTATGGTTGGACTTTCTGCCTGGTTATGGTTTAGATTTTTTGCTTGGTACGCTAGCTCTGGAGAGAGGTACGCTACCTTGGTTGGCTATTAGTTCTAGGGTTTGCTTCCATAATTGATCTCTCTATCAATGTTAAGGTGCTTGGGGTGGAATTTGTGCCTATGGTTGAGTGACAATATTGAGATATTGTCTACGGTTAAACGAGCACACCTATTTTTCTAACAATTTGAACTCTGCTCTAATACCACTATGTAACACACCTGACCCCCTAAACCCTACTTAGGTTGGTGGGATGTCAACATATCTCTTTTCATTAAGCTTTTGGTCTTGGGTTTACACCCTTCTCAACATCGGTCCCACATGACAACCATGTGGACTTCTTCCACGTTATCTGCACCAAAATGCAGATTTGTGTGTGTGTGATGTGGCAGTGACAAGTCCTCGAACTCGTCGTCCTTTGTCGGCAATCCTTTGGTGGAATGCGACCATGCAAACCAGGCACAAGATTTCTCGATCAAACGACTCAGGTTCATTATCCTCAGGCTATATCAATGGATAGAGGTGAGTCGATATTCCTGCCCATCGAGAAATAAGGTCATGCAATCCCCTAATCTATTCTCGATTCAGCTTTTCCGACAGCCCCACTCCCAACATATCCAACTGTTGTCGGCCTGCAAAATTCAACAATCTTGATTCATTTGATACCTTAAACCACACGAGGGATAACTCCTTACGTGTTCCTTGTTAAACACTTGTCAGTGGGGTCTACAGAGTAATCTATAACTGAGATCTTATCTAGCTACCTTCGCCATAGATCAACGGTCTCCATCCACTCGGGTCTCCACCATCGGGAAACACTCACTCCCCACAACATCAAGGATTTTTTGAACAGTTCTTTATGAATGATAAGTCCTCTAATGGATCTGACGAACACCAAGCCCTCACATCCAATGGTTAGAAATCTATTGGATCTCGCATCTGCTAGGTGTTTAACCAATGCTATCACTTCGACGGGATTAGTTCTTGGAGATGGATCATTGCCAAATCCAATGACTTAGATCTCATCAACCTCAACACCGACATGATAACAACTCTTACCACTCTCGAACTTTTGACATCGTGCTTGTCTCATCGGAGATTTCATCTGCTCCTTTCTAAGGAATTTCCCTAACTCCTCTCTTCCGACATGCTTATCGGCATAGTACACGAAAAATCTACGGTTCAGATCTCGTCAGCCCATTATCCCAATAGATCGACGACTCTCAGCAACTTGGAACTTTCCCATTAGAAGTTCACTATGGTCTCACCTTCTGGGCTATTTTGAAGGCTCCCCTTCCAATAGGCTTCCTTCGAAGCCTGAATCTTCGACGAATGGTCAAATCGACTCTCCCCTCCAAATCGACGGTTGATGTTTCTCTCTAGTTTTAATGAAGATTTCAAGGTGGCCAAGAATTAGTTCTGGACTTACTAGGTTCACGATCTTCCCCGACACCTTCCTACAAGGGTTTGAACTTGTTGGCAGGGAAAAATTGTCCTTTGTCAACAGCAGGGGTTACCCCCGGTAAGAAGTCCCAATTAGACTTGTCACCATTTGGAATAGGGAACCCATCTGGATTCTAGCCCAACAACCATTTTTGGTTTTGGTTTTACCGATGACGATGAATGGTGGACGGTTGTGCAAATGAAAGATGTAGATGAAGACTATGTAATTGCATGAAAGAGATCTAATCTACTTCTAATCTAACCTATCGTAGCTAGGAGTGATTTATCGTAAGTGAATGAGTTGTAATGAAACTAAACTCTCTTAAGACCCCACTCAGATAGTTGTCATGGAGGTGCAAAGTTAGAAACACATGTATACACATAAACAACCAGAAAAGTCTAAATCATATATATGCATACATCAATAACTCATATGCTCATGACGTATAATATAAGAAAGAATAAGAGTACTACAAGAGGAACATAGATTGCATTAGAACATTCTATTAGCGAATATGTCCTTACAACCCATGTGAACATCATACATTCCGCTTGAAATAGTTCGCAACAAAATAGTAACACTTGCACGTTTTCCTCTCTATCAAAAGAAGGCCCTGAGGGCTTCTCAATATTAACAGTTTCTGCAATAGTACATCAAAGCTCCAAGGAATGGCTTCTCAATTTTAGTTAACATTGTATTCTCAAAATAGTTCAGAAATGTACAATCCTTGAAGAGTCAAAAAGCACCCTCTTTGGATACATTTCTTGTATTTACTCAAGTTCAACGTGACTCTTGCCCTTCCACCTATCCCATGACCTTTCATTTACCCATAATTATCCCTATCTTCTTTGTGATGATGAGGGAGCAAAGATAGTGGTTATATTTTGAATTTGTCTTCTGACGCTGATGGGTCGTAATGCATTTCGTCTATAGTGCCCCTCTCTCACTGTAATGATTGGTTTGAACATTGGGGCATCTTCGTTATCCAAGTTTGGCAGTCGATCATCTTGGGTTTCAGACATCCTCTTCAACCATTTTAATTAGATTCCCTTTGTTACTTCTCTTCCACTGCGACATCAGTTGTTATCGTTGCTTTGTCGTCCCTGGTTGTAGATTGCATTGCGACGATGTTGAGTACAACTTCCCCTTAGCATGGTTACCTAGCATCGTTTGACATGCAACAAATAAGTGATCTCAAAATAAATTGTTAAAACCAAGCATTTGAACCCATAGAATTGAAACATAAAGTAATTGATATTTCGTATAAACTTTGCAGAATTCGGTTCCCAGTTCCTCTGCTCACGGTTGAGGTGTTGTGTCCCCTGGGTTACAACCACGGTGCCAAATATTTATCCTAAAAAATGCCTACAACTGATGAGGAATTTCTGAAATCATATAGTTGTAAAGTTGTAGATCTACAAAGTCCATGAACCAACTACAGGTTCCTTGCATAAGCCTTGCATCTTCAAAATCTCGGTAATATGTCATGCAATTGCCTCTTCTTCTTGGTCAAGATCTTAAGCGGGGACAATACTACTTTCTCTAGTTGATGTTTCTTCTATGCCTCTGATGGGTTGCCAAGCTGTGTAAGGAATCTCTCAGATCATCTCAAAGCCTTCCTCGGGGCGCACATACCCTGCCCTACCGCCAAGTCTTGTACATAACTTGCCAGAACTACAAATGTATCTCCTATATCTTTTTGTATAGCCTTTTCCCTCATTAACTTTTGACAACCTCCTAGTTTGTGGAACACGAGAAGCATTAGTAAGATTTGTTGAACTACTTAGGGGGTATTGAACATTTATTTCCTTCTTAAACAATGCACTACTCTGCCTTTTATTATTCTTTGGTAAAGAAGGTTTCCCTTTTCAAATTTAGATTTGGACTGTGTTTTTATTGACTAGATTGTTTCCGTGATATCCACATAGCTATTGGCAGGATAATGCTTTGAGCTTGCTTTGGTGATTATAAAGAAGAAAGAAAGAAAGAAAGTATTTTTTAACGTCCACGAGGCTAAAAATAGCCTATGGGACAGATTGTTTTTCCATCTGGCTTTTGTATTCGGCCCTTTTCCTGTGAAGTTTTACAATAATCGCTCCCAGCTTCTCAACAAACT
>ML808782.1:147451-180696 GCA_009831015.1 Picea engelmannii
CCTATATTGAAATGGGGACTAAAGAACAAGCCACGATTGACCACATGGGGTCTAGAGATAGTACATAGGTTCCCTATCGATACATAGAACATCTAAGCATGATCCAATACAATACATGAATGCAAATACAACCACACTTTTGGCTCATCATGATACAATAAGGCACATGATTTTCTCATATGATGGTCTACATCTGGTGAAAAAACATAGGGTAAACCAAGGTTAATCTAAGGTGTAATAGGTTGCAAGACAATTATGTTGTTGCTTCATTTTCCAACCATTATTACCACAACTTAGTTACAATTTCTCTCTTACAATATATTTGCAGTGACTACACTTTACATATTTTTTGGTTAGTTGGAATGACAACAATTTAACTCTGTGCAAGCATTAAAGCTTGTGTCTATAAAAGTTTCAATTTATAATAAAAAATTATAGTGTCGACCCCTATATGTGATTAAAGCTCAGGATATGTATATTTTTTACTGTTGATCAGGTTATTACTTTGTTGATATAAATTTCATCATATTTATTTACCTCCAAAATAAACATGATAATAAACTCTAAGGTAAATCCTAGATTATTTAGGGCACAAGGGCAGGCCAACCACTATAGTATACCTAGGGGTGTAATATGGGGTACGAGGTGAGATACCCAATGGGAATAATAATAGATATATGATTATGTATTTCTATGTATGGAGGCCATATTTAATAAATAATCCCTATGTAACAGTGTGAACATAATGAATGTAAGAAGGCTTACTAGAAGGTTCCACCTACTAGAATGTTCCTTCTCTAGAATGTTCTTAGGAGATAGAAGGGTTACTAAAAGGTTCCACCTACTTTAGAATGTTATTTCTCTAGGATGTTCTTAGGAGATAGATAGTATTATATAAAGAAGTAGAAGCAATGTAATGGCGCATGGTGAAATATATTGTAATTATATCAAGCATTGCTTGAGGAGTGTTTTCCTTTCTTAAGGAATAGTTAACAATGTTACCCTACCTCAAGGATTTTCTCTACAATTCTCTTGTATTGATTATTTTGTGTGAGTGATTTGGTTTATTGTTGAAGTTAAGGATTTCTATTCTAGATTATATTTTCAGATATGAGGAACACAACATTTGGTATCAAACCTCTTTCTTGGGCCAAGAAAGGAAGATTTTTTTTTTATATATATAGATTTTTCAAGGGAAAAAAGGGGGTGCCGCACTTCATATTAAATTATGAAACTCTTTGAGTACAATTTTTT
Organism: Picea engelmannii; assembly: GCA_009831015.1. Classification (NCBI taxonomy): domain Eukaryota; kingdom Viridiplantae; phylum Streptophyta; class Pinopsida; order Pinales; family Pinaceae; genus Picea; species Picea engelmannii. Next base: position 148,706 of record ML808782.1, read on the forward strand.
TTCCTAGGAAGAAAAAACATTATATTCAACCAAAAAAGGTGAATCTACATATTCCAGTCTCTCCTTAGAATATCCTAGTATCCTTCTCATCTGTTACATTTTCAATATTGCATACTAATCTTCTTTCTTCAAAAGGAAAACATTTACAACTCTGGTCTAGTTTCTTTCATTCTATAGTAAAAAATACATTCAATACATAAGCACATAAAAGAGCTACAACATGAAGTTCATCTCTTCTTGGAATTGGTCTTCATAGAATTCTTGAACAATGAAAGCTCATTTTTCCAACTCGAGGGCATCCTTGGATAACTCATTCACCTATGCATTTAGAGCTCTGGAAATGTGGGAGATTGAAAACCATTTGAATGATGAGAGGAAAGTTCGAATTTTCTCCATGAGATTTTTGGTTGTTAGAACTTGCATCTATTTTTTTCCATTTACCCAATCTACAACATCTTTAGAGTCATTGAAAATTTGAAGTTTCCTCATATTTAAAGATGTAACATGAACCAATAGATCCCAAAGAGATGATACCTCAACTTTTGTATTGGTACCACCTTCGGGTGTGTATCGAATTTTAAATATACGACCACCTAAAATAAACAGAACAACCTTGGCCCCAAATTTGGGGGATGTCCCTAACATGCTCCATCAAAGAAGGCCCGAGGAATTTGCTTATCTATGTCAAGGATTGGAACTGGATTATTCTTCGACACCTTTACTTCACAAGAGAACTCTATCGACAACTTAACTATCAACAAAGCTATTGTGGATGGTGGGATAAGCTTATCTTGGAATATAAATTGGTTTTGAGCCCACCAAACAAATTCAACCACGAAGAGAGGAAGGGACATGTTTATTTGACCTCCGAGATATTCCTTCCATCTTTTAATCAGTTTGAGCACAAACCCGTGGAGAGAGGGGCCAATATATGATAGTTGATGGTGAATATTCACGTTGACTTGTTGTGTATACTGACAATATGAAAAAATATGTGACACTATCTCTCTTTCTATTTTGCATAGTGCACACATGTTGGGTCATGTCCATCCACATTTGAGCCTATTGTCCCACGTTAGAACCTTATTCTCTAGAGGTAGCCAAAGCATAATTTTTTTTTTCAACGGGGCATGGACTTTCCAGACAAACATCCACCAGCAATTTTTTTCTCCTACAAACTCATTTTTCGCCCGGGATAAATAACCTAGTTTAACTGTGTACATGCCTGAACTTTCGTTGCTTCCACACACTAATGTGTCCTCCTCTTCCTCTTTCAGAAAAATATAACATTCATATAGATTCTCTACATACTTATTCCATTCAACAATTAGATTACCTGTCATCTCCAGAACTACCGCCGATTTCCAGGAAGTTCTTCCTAAGAAGTCTCCACCAACGATGTTAGCATCCCATTAGGAAAAGACACCTTGGTCATGAAGAGCCATAGTGCATTCCCTAAAGAGTTTGAAATCATGCGCTAACCCAAGGATCTTCTCCAATACAAACTCGTTTCCCATTCCCAATCTGTCAAACTGTCCAGTTTCCAACAATAGGAAACACTTCCACCATCTCCTTCCAACCAATTGAATTGATGTTGCCTAGTTTATTAGGGGACCTAATGATCTGAAAAGATATTTTAAAGACAATGGTTTTGTTTTAAAGCATGTGTTCATTAACCATTTAGGAAAATAATGAAAGAGGAAGAATTAATGATGAAACATGGAAGCCATAATAACATATATAGATCTGGATATAAGCATAAAGAAAACAACAAACCATAAACAACAAAGTTGATAACGGAGTTTGACAATATTCTCTACGTCTTTGGGCCTTTGTCTCAGTGGGCGAGGCTTTCTTATTTCTGTTCAAAGCTTAAAAATTACATCATAAAAGTTCCAAATGGATTACAAACTGATCTGGTTGTGTTCTACCAGATATCAAGAACCCAACAAAACTGACAGCACCGAAAATGGATGAACAAAGCTCCCAGAATTGGCCCACAAAGGTGCTCTCCTCCATGGCTTCCCTACATTAAAATGGCTTTGGCTTTTCAATTCTTCATCATTTTCCTATTCTAAACCTCCCTCCATGGATTCAAGAACCTCTGGTTTATATAGGCTTGAAGTTGGTAACAAACTCCCAACTTCCCCCCAAGATCTGGCCTCAAAAAGGGCCCAAGATCCTCCAAAAATGGACTAAATCTCCAAAATTGTTTAATATTCCATTAAAAATCTTGATATATAGTCAAAAAACCCACTTTTTGGGCTCAAATTAGGCGCAGCCCCTGATTTCCCAGGCTCCTGGTCATGTGGCCTAGCGCGCTGGCCCCCTTTGATCTCGGCTCTTGGTTACATGTTCATGGCCATATGGTCACGGGCTAAACCTTCCACGCGCTTAGAACTGTGATAGCCCCCCTGGTCAAAGCCTTTGGTTACGCACCCTAGTCGGTGAGCTAGCTCGGCCGATCGGGCGCTAACCCCACTCATTCGCGCTATGGATATAGGTCAACGGTTATATGATGTAGTCACATGTCAAGGTTGGAAGCTATGGTAACGGAGAACACGCCACATTACAAAGCATGGTTATATGGTAGAGTCATGTGGTAGTGTTGCATCGGGGCTGGGGCTAGGCCCCACCCCTTACTCTGCCCAATGTAATACATATGTAAGTTTAAATATAAACTTTGTGCATTACATATTAAGTTCTACCGTGGGCGGGTTGGTAGCCTGACCCGACAAAACACTCGTCGCCCGGACCGGAGGCCACGGGTTCGACTCCAGTGCGCTCCATATAACGTTTTCCATTCAACCGACAAACCAATGAAGGGGTGCCACGTGGCATCCCAGGACTGGGCCAAGTGGCACCTTCACATTCGCGCAAACATTCCACATTTCCAACTATCATTCGACCACCTATCAACAATATTTCCTAGTCAACACATGTCCACGTCAGCGCCACGTGTCGTATGGACCTTGCCATGTCAGCTCATGCCACGTGTCACCCTTGTAGTGGTGCCACATGTCACAATATGACTTGTCCAACTGTATACCCGCGTGTTTTCCCAGTCAGCGCCACTGTACCTGCCACATCATTGTACGGCCTGTACAGTCATCTGCTATGTCAGCACCGTATGGACTGTATGGACTGTACAATCATCAAAATTTTGCCTGTTTGGAAAAATGAACAGACTGCGATATCTTTTGCATACAACGTCCATTTGAGCTCGTTCAAGTTGTGTTGGGTTCATATCGATGAGGCCTACGCACACATCCGTTTTGAAACCATTATGGGCACTTTGATTTTTAGGCCTTCCTGGACCCATTTTGATTCTGGGATTCATTCTGGATCACAGCTCCCCACTAAAGACCTTTTGTTCCTCCAAAAGGATACTAACCAATCATCAAGTGCGGGATAGGCCACCCCACTTGTTCTTTGTCTTTAAACTATGTCATGTGCACCCGTCTCATCAAGATCAACTGTAAAACAACCATGATAACTTACAGCATATTGTTAGACATTTGTACTTTGTCACATCTTACTGAAGACACTATCATCGATGTTGACAACATTACTAATGATAACATCAGAAATATGACTGCAAATGAGCTAATATGTTTGTAATACTTGCACGACATTAGCTTATCTTGAAGCAAAGTGTGATTGATCTTCCATTCTACAATCATCTCATGTTCTTGCTTAAGATCAATTACTTGATTTGGGACAATTATAGGTGTGTTGCTTGCATGAGTCGTCTGTCTTAATTGTTCCATTGTTTGAAGAGATTGATTTGCTTTAAAATGATGAGCATGTACAACATATTCTTTATCTGCTTTGATTAAGTGATATTGATTATGTTCCATGTAGAAGATTGCTTTGCGATCATACAAATAAGGACTGCCTAAAACCATTCCACATTCATTGAGTGGCACAATATCACATGTTACCTCATCCACAAACTTAGATGAAATTGCAAACTTTAATGTGCATTGTTTTGTTATGTGCAATTTATGGTTGTTGCTTATCCATTTAAGTGAGTAAGGCTTATGATGCATCTGAGTGTTTAATCCCAACTGTTTAACCACTCCCTCTGAAATCAAGTTAGATTGAGATCCACTATCTATCAATGTGTCGACCTTAGTATGCCTCATAATGACCCTTATGTGAAACAATTTACTTCTAGAATCAAATCCATCACCAATTTTACCTGCCAAACCAACCGCTAAGACTTTAGATTCATCACCCGAATCTGATCTCGAGTCTATTTGTCATGTTGTTGTTGCAACTGTTTGCCTCCCTTTCCTCTCTTTGAACCACTTTGGTCTCTTCTTGGTATGAAATTTCTAGCAATGGTCCTCATCATGCCCTTATTTCTTGCAATGCTTGCAAGAGGGCTTATCTTCTTTTCTTTCCATTGAATTTTCCTTTTTTTCCATTCCACTTCCTTTTGTCTTCTTTTCTCGAAGACGATTCCCCTGATACACCAACTCTTGTTTTCCCTGCCTCAATGTATGTTGCTTGAACAAAAACCTCATCAATATTAGTAGGTCCAAACATAAATACAGTGTTACGAATGTGTGCAGGTAAACCTCCTATATACTTCATAAGAGTTTGTTGGGTATGTAATGAAATGTCTAACATTAATGCCATCTTTCAAAATTCATCTATGTATTCTTGCATTGTTTGTCCTTTTCTTAGTTTAAAACCTTGCCATTCAATTAAGGCTTTCTCTTTATAACCCAAAGGATAGAATTTCTTTCTAGTGTAGAAACAAAAACTTTCCATGATGGAAATACATTACCCACTTGTTGCGTGCCATTTTGCAACTTGCTCTGCCACCAGATGAGTGTTGTACCTGCAAGTCAAAGCGATGCCAACTTGATTTGAGTGGCCTCATCTTTGATTTGTTGCACACTGCAATAAACCTCCATCTGTCTGACCTAGTTATCAAGCCTCTCTGCATTTACTTCACCATCATACATGGGTAATTCAAATTTCACATCAAGCTTAAGTAAAGGCATTTCATTTTTATGTTTATGGGAATGTTTTCTTGTGGTGGACTTGGAACTTGAACTTGAAGAAGAAGAAGTTGATGGAGAAGAAGGACGTGAAGGAGGATCATCTCCTTCTTCACTTTTGACCTTTGAAGATTCACCTAGAATCGGTCTCTTATGTTCCAAGTAATCCTCATATAAAACCTTCATCATCCCTGACATGGAGAAGAAATTTTTTTGAAACTCTTTCTCATGACAAGAATGTCCCTCTTTCGATGCCATCTTCTCACTTTGAGAAGTTCTCTTTCTCCATCCAATATCAGGATTCTCTTCAACAAGCTCACCTTCACCACGATTCAAATTTTCCTTGGTAATCATGCAAACTCAAAAACCAACCGTCAACTAGCTCTGATACCACTTGATCCGAAAAGATCTTTTAAAGACAATGGTTGAGTTTTAAAGCATGTGTTCATTAACCATTTAGGAAAATAATGAAAGAGGAAGAATTGATGATGAAACATGGCAGCCATAATAACATATACAGATCTGGATATAAGCATAAAGAAAACAAAAAACCATAAACAACAAAGTTGATAACGGAGTTCGGCAATCTCGCCTATGTCTCTGGGCCTTTGTCTCAGTGGGTGAGGCTTTCTTATTTCTATTCAAAGCTTCAAAAGTACATCATAAAAGTGCCAAATTTATTACAAAATGATCTAGTTTTGTTCTACCAGATCTCAAGAACCCAACAAAACTGACGACACCGAAAACGGATGAACGAAGCTCCCAAAAATGGCCCGCAAAGTTGCTCTCATCAATGACTTCCCTGCATTAAAATGGCTTTGGCTTTTCCATTCTTAAGCATTTTCCTATTTTGAACCTCCCTCCATGGCTTCAAGAACCTCTGTTTTATATAATCTTGAAGTTGGCAACAAAATCCCAACTCCCCCCCAAGATCTGGCCTCGAAAAGGGCGCAAGCTCCTCCAAAAATGGACTAAATCTCCCAAAACTGGTTAAAAATCCATTAAAAATCTTGATATATAGTCAAAAAACCCACTTTTTGGGCTCAAATTAGGCGCAGCCCCCGATTTCAAGGGATCTTGTTCACGTGGGCGCCTCCATGTGGACTAGCGCGTTGGCCCCCTCGGATCTCGACTCCTGGTTACATGTGCATGGCCATATGGCCGCGGGCTAAACCTTCCACGCGCTTAGAACTGTGATAGCCCCCCCTGGTCAGTGGGCTAGCCCAACCAATCGGGCACTAACCCCACTCATTCGTGCTATGGATATAGGTCAATGGTTATATGGTTTAGTCACATGCCGATGCTAGAAGCTACGGTAATAGAGAGCACGCCACATTACAAAGCATGGTTATATGGTAGAGTCACGTGGTAGTGTTGCATCGGGGTTGGGGCTAGGCCCCTGCCCTTACTCCACCCAACGTAATACATATTTAATTTTAAATATAAACTTTTTGCATTACATATTAAGTTCTACCGTGGGCAGGCTGGTAGCCCGACCCTGCCAAAACACTCGTCGCCCAGACCAGAGGTCACAGGTTCGACTGTGGTGCGCTCCATACAACTTTTGTCATTCAACCAACGAACCAATGAAGGGGTGCCACGTGGCAGCCTAGTACTGGGCCACATGGTATGTTCACATACACCCAAACATGCCACGTGTCCAACTATCATTTGACCACCTGTCAACAATATATGCCCAGTGAACACATGTCCACGTCAGCGCCACGTGTCATACGGACCTTGCCACGTGTCACCCTTGCAGTGGTGCCACGTGTCACAATATGACTCGTCCACCTATCTGTTTGCATGTCTTTCTAATCATTGCCACTATACCTTCCATGTCAATGTACGGTCATATGACCTGTACAGTCAGCTGCCACATCAGCATTATACGAAATGTACAGTCGTCAAAATTTTGTCTCTTTGGCAAAATGAATAGACCATGATATCTTTCTCATACGATGTTCGTTTCAGCCCGTTCAAGTTGTGTTGGGTTCGTATCGATGAGGCCTATGCACACATTTGGTTTGAAGCCATTCTGAGCAATTTGATTTTTAGGCCTTCCTGGACCCATTTTGGTTCCGGGATCCATTCTGGATCACCTAAACCAACCCCAAACTATTTGGTTTCTAAGGTATTTAGATTTTAACACTCCTCCCCACAACGTAGATTTTTTTATCATCATTCATAAGATTTTAGCTACAACATATTTACACAACCAATTTAAGTTCTTTACACCCCAACCTTTATACTCCTTGGGCATCAAAATGTGTGACCATTTAACAAGAGAGACAACATAATCTCTTTTTCCTGCCCACTGAAAGCGGAAACACACTTTGCGGATTTTTGCTAGAATTCCTTTCAAAATTTTGGTGATGGTGGACCAATAGACTAGGATGTTGTTTAAGATAGATTTAAATAGAACTAATATGTCACCTCTTCAAATCCATCTATGAGACCAACTCATCAGTCTTGATTGGATTTTTTTCACCATCCAAATCCAGTCTCTATATCCATATGAATTTGGTTTCGAAATGAAGCCAAGATACTTGAATTCATCATTGATGCATTGACTAGAATATGGACTATTAACCTTCACTTTTACTAGAGTTTCTACCTATAAAGCATGAGTGTACAAAGTAGATTTCATATAGTTGATTTGATACCCAAGGCAATGCAAAAGTCTTCTATGATCCTTTTGAGAGCTAAAAAAGTTCTGAAATGAACCTACACCGAAGAGGATTAAATTATCAATGAAAAGAAGGTGTGATAATGTTTCAGAGAGCGATATCTTGACACCTTTGAGTCTCCCTTCCACTTGAGCTTGTTTAACCAACCTGTTGAAACCCTCTGCTACAATTAGAAATAAGAAGGGAGAGAGTGGGCATCCTTGAAGAATGCCTCTTGAGGAGTGGGAAAATCTAGAGGGGGAGCCATTAATAAGGATAGCATATGAGGGATATTCAACACAAACCATGACCCAGTTTACACAGGGGAGGTTTAAACCCATTTGGATGAGAGTCAGACTAATATAAGACCAACTGGCTCTAAAGTAAGCTTTGGATAGGTCAAGTTTGAAAACCAAGGCTAATAAGTTCTTAGTTTTTATAGAGTGTAGCGCCTCATGGGTGATTAAGACAACATCGTGGGTCTGTCTCTTAATCAAGAAGCCAAATTGTTCCTTAGATATAAAACTGCTTAGGATAGGTTTAAGACGATTGGAAATTATTTTGGATATAATCTTGTATATGGCGTTGCAACAAGATATAGGACAAAAGTCATCAAAACACTTAGATGATTTATTCTTCGGGGTGAGGGATATGAAGGTTTTGTTGAAAGAACCAAGGATCTTCCCTGGAGATTGAGATTCAGTGACAACTTTTAAAAGATCATACTTCGAGATATCAAAGAAACCCATGAAAAATTCGATGAAGAGTCCATCTGGGCCGAGGATTTTACAATTTTGGAAAGACAATAGGGTAGAAAGAATATCCTTCTCGATAATCGATTCAAGAAGTGAAAGGTTCATTTCATCGGTAAAATCTATGGGAGAAGCTTTTAAACTTTCAACGTTTCAACTATATGACAATCTCAAGGGTTATTAAAAATGGAAGAAAAGTAGCCTTTGCCAGTGTTCGTTATTCCTTCTATTATCACTTTGTAATTTCCAGAGTTTGTAGAAGAAATTGACAGAGGTAACTACCAAACCACTTTGGAAGCTGGGATTTAGCCCTACCAACTTCAAAGAGGGATCTCTCTATCAGATTTAGATTTGTTTGAATTTTAAAATGTTAGGCTAGTTATGACAGTTCAAATTTTGTTTGTTTGTTTGAAATAATTGGCTGAAAGAATGCTTAATTTTCTATTGGGCTATGGGGTCTGTTTTTAAAGATGAGGATCAACTTCAGATTTTATAAGGTTTTCTCCACAGGGCAGGGTAGTAAAATTGTTGGATCTATTCAGATTAAATGGAATGAATAAGAGGGAAAAGAGGGGAAAGTCCACTAAGCAGAGGAGCAATTAAGAATTCCTTCACTTAGTTTCAGATGAAAAACATGCAGATCATTAAAAAACCAGAGACAAAGTATATGAAATAAATTATGTTCTTTTTACTTTCTTTTAATGATTATAATTGGAAATACATGAAATGATTATAGAGAATGAGAAAACATTTGACAAAGAGAGAAAGAAATCACCAACAATCTGACATAGGAATCCTATGAATAAGCCTCTTTTATTACTGGTTGATCCTTTGAAAAATTACACAATAGCTCCTAGGTGCAAAAATCAACCCTCGATACTTCGAAGAGAGAAGTATTTATAAAACTATTTACATCAGATCCTGTCATAAATGACTAGGATATCATGGAGGAATATCTAACTAATTAGATCTCTAAAATACAAAATATAGGGATTTGTTGATTTGCTTGGATCCCTTGTGTTGATTTGGTGGAAGTGGTTGGTGACTCGTCTCTTTGACTTTGGCTGGCTGCTCCATACTGACTAGATCATCAAAATTGTCTCTACTCGAGTAAAGCGCATAAATCTTCCCACCTCTTTTTACATGGGATAGAAATCTTGAGTAATTTCATGTATATCTCATCCATTTATGTGTACTTGGCAAAGGTAGGCTTAGTGATGAAGATATGCTTAATCTCATGTTGAATACTCAAGTCCAACTATAATGTTTCTAGGAAAGCTTTACCAATAATGCTTCTGTGTATCCCTGCAAACTTTGAACTGTCCTTTGCAATTGCACTCATTTTATGTTTGTAATCAGACACAGTGATCAATTTGTCATTAAGTACTAGTAATCCACGAAATCCTTTCTTGTGTAGTACTTCTAATTTACTAAAAAATCTTTGCACACCTATGTCCATCACTTGAGCCTTTTCTTCTAGCTGCAACATCAATCCTTTTTTGGTTAGAAACTTCTTGATCTCAAGGATGGTCTCTGTTTTGTCCTTAATTTCTAGTGCTTCTAACTCATGCTTGTTTTTGGAGTTTAGAAATCTAATGAGTTCATTGGCCTCTATGGGTATTTCTCCTAACTCTTCCCTGATGATCTCAATTGCTCCTCTGGCCTTCTGTACAAACTCGTGTTGTTCAAAGATGATTTGTATGAATGGCCAGATTTCTGACATTGACTTGTTGATATCTACCCAAATATTTCCCTTAGCTTGGGCTAAGGTTTTTTCCATGACAGTCTCTTTCTATAGTTGTTGTAATTGTTGACTAAGCCTTTGAGACTTATGCATCTCTGCCTGGTGACTGGCCTGGAACATTGACTTCAATTCCTTCAAGTTCTTTACCTCTTCATGCAGCTTCCTGATCTCTTCCCCTTCGATGCACATGTCTTCCATGGATTTTACAAGTTTGTTAGATGCATCTGAAACTTGTACTGGGATTGTTGATGGAATTTATGCTGATGTGGATGCTTTTGTTGTTCTGATTCCTGTCAGAGGGAATGCCTCCAGTGGGATCATGGCCATCTTCACACTGTGTTCCTTTTCCTTCATCAATTTATCCATTTTTGTTTCCATTTCTCTTATTTGTGCATTATGTTCCATAATTACCTTCAACATTTCTTCTTTGTGGCCTTCAATCTCAGCCACTTCTTTGGCTTGTGAATATTTTGTAGTTGGAAGCTTCAGTTGATTTCTCAGAGATGTTATATCATCATTCTTCTTTTTTAATAACTCCTTTTTTGCCTTGACATTTGTTGGGTCATACCCAATATTCAACACAAATTCTTCTAATGATTTGATTTTGTTGTCCTTGGCCAAAGAAGAGATTTTCTCTAGCTTCAATTGGGACCGAATGTTGTTAAGGGATACCTGCAACTTTGAAGCAGTCATTGAGGTATTTTTCAAGGTAGAGAATATCATCTCTCCTGTCTGCCTATGCATATCCATTTGGTCCACTGGATGAACATCCTTTACATCAAACTCAAAGGCAGTCTTCTTATAGTCCGCAGTTGTTTTAGGATGAGGAACTTGTGCTTGCAAGAATGCCATTTTCATTCTTCCTCTCTCTATGTCAAAGGCTGACAGCAACATGTGTTGAGCAGTGGAGGTCTGCTTCCATAACTGAGCATAGGTGTTGATGTTGAGGAGCTCATTTCTTTGCTTGATATGTTTGTACTTGTCAAAAATATTTGACTATGTTTGTCCATGAGTTGATTCAGTTGTCATAGAAGTGTCTGTCTATCTTTGAGATGTTGGTGATGATGTAGAAACTATAAACTGACTGTCTAAATAAGTTGAAGAGTGTGGTCCCTCCATGGCTATGGTGCACTGCATTTCTCCTTCCTTGATCAAGTCTGGTGCATGACTGGTCTTGTCCCTCTTTCTGTAAACTTGGAAGTCCTCGGCATATAACTTTGTGACTGTAGGAGAAACCTCCTTTCTTTCTCTCTTCTCTGTTTTCTTTTGAGGTGTGTTAGTATGTGAAGCAGTGATAGGGGCAGGTTGTTCTTATGTTTCTAGTAATGTGTTCTCCTGTCATTTTGTCTGGGTCATATATTTCTCCACCTCTGGCTTCTGTGTGTGAGCATAAGGAGTACTTCTATGTTTGACTCTAACTTCAGAGATGACACCAAATGGGTCATATGCCCAAGTGGAACTCAGAGTAAACCACATCTATTTCAATAGGTTATTTTCTTCTTCTCTTGTTGATCTGCTCTTGCAAATGAAAGGGCCAATCTAAGTCTTGATTCTGAGCTGTTGCTTTTTCTTTGCTTCAACAAAGTGGATGTCATCTGAGTTCACCATCTACCTTATGTATTCTAGTGCAAAAATCCTCACGGGGAGGTATTTGGGCAATCTATAAGGTGGTAACTCACATCCATATACTCTTATCTAAGTGGTTTTGGTATAAGTACCAATCCCCTGTCTTAGCTAGATCAAAAAGGTGACGGATTCTCTGAATTTCTTCATTGATTCTTGGTGATGTGTTGTTGTTCAGCATGCAAACAATTGGGTGATAGAATTAGTCTATGAAGTCCTTGAAGTTGTACTCTGTATAATTTTTCCTCGCCAATGAGGTCCATGAGGTCACTAACTGTGGGCTTCCTTCTAGGTTTAATTTCTGAAGTGCACATGGAAACCTGTCTTGCTGAAAAAACAAGAACATGTAAACCAGAACTGAGGAATATCTGAACATTCTTTCAGTTGAAAACCTGAAAAGATGATCATGAATGTTATCAGCCAGAAACTGATTGAAATTAAATTTAACTGCAACTCTTTCTTCTGTTGAAAAAATGGATAGAAAACGTAGGATAGGCTCATCTACCCTTTCATCTGAGTAATAACCTAACAGGTAAGAAAGAATGGAAATGATTTGGTTGGATTTGACATTGAAGATGGAGGATGAATAAGGGGGATTTTTCATAGGCAATTGGGCGTCTTCTTGGAGAAAAATCTCAAAAATCTAGGCTCTTTGGGAAAAGGTGAGCTTCTGATACAGATCATTTAGGGCTTTAATGGAAAATGGGATCGCAGAGTCATTTCATAGGATTTGCAACATCGGGTTAACGGATTGAGATGTGATTGTGAACAGGGTTTCGCCAGAGGATGAAACAATAGCCCTTTGGCTGGGAAAATAGCGAGCTTGGCATCTGAGGGCGAATTCGGGAAAATTATGAGTTTGAGAGAACATATACAAAGGTAAATTGGACTCCCAGAGTCCAATTTCATCACTCTGGTCCAAGAAGACATCCTTTAACCAAGAGTGCAATTCGAAGAAGTCAAATTCGCACCTCGGCTCTATGATTTTGTAGTGTTTATCCGCTAGAGGTATGTGGTCCAGGTCGACAAGAGGGGGAAGGATCGGGTTTTCAGATGTATCAACAGATTTGGCCTTGGGGGCCATAATTGACAGAGCTTAAGTTAAATTAATGGCAGAACTGTGATTACCCGGGGAAAAACGCTTGTTGACGATGAGAGGTCGTGGCAGTTAGCTTGACATCTTGTTTTGGCACGGTGTCCACAGTGTCTGTATCAACAAATGGCGTTATAGGGTGATGAAACGGGGTTGTACAATGTGTTGGAGGTGCCCGTTATGGTGCGGGGTGGTGATGGGGCAGTTAACGGTCACGGGGAGCATTTTAATTGGACAACGGGTATGTAGGATGGGACATATGGCGGGTAAAATAGGGTACGCTGGTAGAGTGAGGTGAGTGGTATTGGGTGGTGGTTTGGGAATATTTCAGAGGGGGGGGTAGGTGGCAAGCGGGTTTCGAAGGGGGGGGTCCCGAAATGTTGTGAGAGCGCCACGTCAAGTGGGACCGACGCGGGTGGAAACCATTTTTCGGACCCCCCCCCCCCACCGTTAAAGGCAGAAAGGTCGGGGGGTCCGAAATGTGTTGAGGACCATTGATATGCACAATGATGAATGTCGTCGCTGACAACATGTGCGGGAATTAGCCACTACACGACAAAAGGTCTTTTCCGCTAGTAAACTTAGGATAAAAATATGCGTTGGGTAGCGCTAAGCTTACTTTTTTCCCATTTTACACCATACATTATTTTCCTAAGCTAGAAATACCCAAATTTATTCAACTAAGGGTATATTTCAAAATCCCTTTCAATTTTTCATGAGACAAACATCACTAACCTATCTACTAAACATATTAATCTAGCTTAGACTATTGGATTAATTATTACTCTAACCTGACTAATTTGGCGAAGATTAAACAGTTTGACCAAACTTATTCTCTAACCTATCAACATAAATCAACAAGTGTGATCATGATTATACAGTTTGATTCAAACTACATTTATTTTTGATGGGGTTTTATATTTTTTCTTTTATTTATTTATTTTTTTCCTTTTTTCCTTTTCTTTTGTACCCTCTTTTCATTTTTTCTATTTTTATCCTTTTCTTTTTCTTTTTCTTTTTCTTTTTGTAAATCATTTGTAGAATGAAAGATAATTTACAATGAAATGTGATTGGAAGAAGAAATTGTAATCACCGGGTGATACTATGAAATATATGGTTCTAACACCTTCAAATGAAGAGACCGAGAGGCCATTTATGTCTTTTATTTATGTAGTAGAATTTTGGATTTGCCCATGATTAGCATAGTTGTCGAAGAATTTTGAGTTATTATCCCCCTCCTTTAGCCACATCGCTTTTCTTTTTAGCCTCCATCGGGCCTCCTCCATTTCTAAGAGATCATTCATTTTTTTCATAACATCACTGAGCCTCGATTCCTCTTCATCGAAGAAAGAGGATGTTGGGTTTGCCAACATACTATCCTCAATCTGATTTTCCACATTGGATAACATTGCTTTAGCTTTCTCATTGTGCTTCTTGCCCCAAATTATAGATTCCTTTTTTACCCTCGTCGGGTTTTCGATGAATTGTTCCATATGTGATTTCTCCACATTATCCTCTATTGGCTTGCAAATCGATTGTATTACCTTTTTTTAATTTTCTTCCTTGAGCCACCTGTAATTGAATTTGAAAGGAGAGGGAAGTTTGATGCCTTTTAAGGCAACTTCAAAGGAGATCGACATATGGTCTGATATCCCCCCTACTAGAGCCCTTGACTTGAGAGACCAAGAGACTTCTCCCAAGTCTTCTGAGATTAAAAAATAATCTAGGCGCTTAGTGACTAGCGTTGACCCTTTTCTTCCATTGTGTCATGTATGTATGAGCTTCTAGGGTGGTATATCTATTAGACGATTAACCTCAATCAAATGAGAGAAAAAAACCTTCTTGGGGATTAGGCTTACGATTTACTCCCCAAACTTCTACTAGCGACAAGGTGAAATTTAAATCCCCTCCAATTATAAGGTTCCTAGAATCGAGAACTTCATTGTTTCTTGGTTAATTCTAGAATGAGATCCTATCAACATAGGGTTAGTATAACATCAAGTAAGAGATACAATCATGAGAGCGCTCTGATGACCGCCTAGGGTTACGATTCTGAAGCATCTCAGTTGTTGCAATGGCAGCCTCTAGAGGAGGGGAGCCAAGGCCCCCTCCTTCAACTGCAGATTCCTTCCGCAAGCTATTGGTCGCCCAAGGAAAGAAGCTCGACTCGATCCCAAAAATAGAACTACCCCTAGATCACCCAATGCATGTAGCAATCTCTCTTTCAAACTGTGGTCTAGTAGGACAATTCATGGGGCTTTGGTCGTCATCCCATACCACAGATAACTGGATCCAAAGAAACTAACGTATGTTGATCAAGAGCAGTGTAACTTGCTATGGGGTGGGAAGAGGATTCTTCATCTTCGATTTCATCTCTCAGGAAGACAGAGATCTCATCTCTAGAAATGGACCGTATTTCATGGGAACTCAAGGACTCTATCTGAATCGTTGGACACTTAGCTTTGACCCCGCGGTTGAAGTACCCAAGGACGTCCTAGTCTGGGTCAGGCTTCCCAATCTCTCGATCCACTGTTGGAACCCCACATCACTCCAGGAAATCAAAAATGGGCTTGGTCGGTATATTGACAGGGTAGATCCCAAAGACCAATACTCATGCGTGCACATCTGCGTAGAAGTGGACCTAGAGGTGGCTCTCCCAGAGGAAATAAAGTTAAAGGTTGGAGAATGGAAGCACTACCAGAAACTTGATTATGAAAAACTACCTTTCAAATGCAGGGGACGCCATGAATATGGCCATTTTCAGCGAAACTTCCCTAAAAATCCAAGCAAGGAGAAGGAAAATGGAGAAGGATGGCAACATCCCAGAAAAGGAAAAGATTCAACCAGAGAAAAAGGGCCAATAAATGAAAAAAACTCCACACACTGCCCAAGGGAAATGTAAGTCAACCAGTAACAATGACAGAGAACAATATTAGAACGCTTGACCAGGACCAAGCAAAAGAAAAAGCAGGAGAAACCCCACAAGAATTTCCTTTAACAGAAGAGGCGCAAGGGAAACCAACCCTAGAAATCAGAAAGATGCCAGCACCAGATCCAGAAGAAGACCAGGGGAAGAATACAACAGAAAATTGAATAGGGACAAACATGGAGGAAGGAGAGGTCTCCTCAGACAACGACAATGAGGGCGCAAGTGACACCATTGCCACCCCAAAGAAAACAGGCAGAGGAAGAAAATTCAAAAAGGAAGAAAGAGAAAAGGAGACATACAAAGATGTTTTGAGTGGCTCGCAACCAACAATCAAACAATTGATCAATGTAAGACAGACAAGGAAGCACTCTAAGGGTCTCCAAGGAGCCCACACACACCCCCCAGGTAAATCATGAAGCTAACATCCTGGAATTGTAGGGGTTTCGGCAGCAAAATAAAGGAAGAATCACTTAAATATATCATCAGAACTTCAAAGACTGAGATCCTTCTATTTCAGGAGACCAAGATGAAAGAAAAAGACTTCCTCAACACAACAAAATCACTCTGGAAAATCAGCCAAGGAATAGTAGAAAGCGCAAGAGGAGCCTCAGGAGGTATAGTCACCATCTGGAATACTATGAAGTTTGATCTAATCAAATCTGAAACATGCATGCATTGGATCTACACCAACCTTCTACACAAAGAAACGGGTCGACTGGTAAGCCTCTTCGATCTTTATGTGCTGGTCCTTTTGGAGGAAAAAAGAATTTGTTGGGATACCCTAAAAGATTACCTGTTGTTAAATGATCTAGATAATATCATTATTGGGGGGGACCTAAATATGACCCTAGTTGAGACCGAGAAAAAAGGTGGTTCCATTGTGCGAGACCCGGCAAGAGAATGGATCGAAGATATCATTTCAGACTGGGAGATGGAGGATTTCAATCCAACTAAAGGTAAATACACGTGGTCAAACAAGAGGATAGGACCGGGACACATTGCAGCGAGGCTAAACAGGTTCTTAGTCCAAAGATCCTTCATGCTTATGGGCCTTACTCCTTCCTCTTCGATCCTCCCGCACAGTGTGTCAAACCATAAGCCAATCCTGCTGGAAGTCTCACATGACAATAACATCAGACCAATCCCCTTTAGATTTAGTCCAGCCTGGATCCACGATGAAGGCTTCCAAAATCTAGTTACCAAAATATGGAATGAAATGGTAAGAGGCTCAACCTTCTTTGTTTGGGAATAAAAGCTCAGGAGGCTAAAGGCAACACTAAAGGCGTGGGTTAAAACCCAATCAAATCCAGTTGTAATTCGCCAAGAGGCCCAAAAACATCTAGAAAAACACCAATTGGAGATGGAAGAACAGAAAATCACCCAAGAAATCTTGCAGCAAGAAGATCAACTCCAAAGGAAATGGCATCAAGCTTGTAGAGAGGAGGAAAATTACTGGCAATAGAAGTTTAGAAGCCTTTAGTTGAAAACAAGAGATAAAAACACTAGCTATTTCCACAAACAAGTTGAGCCCATAAAGCAGTTCAAGAAAGTCACGGAAATTCAGGTCCAAAATCACACAAATAATAGACTTTGAGGGCATAAAGGCAGTTCTGGTAGATGCCTTTGAAACTCTCTACTCAGAAACTCAAATGTATGTAATAGATCCTAATTCTTACCCTCTCTCTCTTATCCCAACCCTCATCCAAGATGAAGTTAACAAGAGTCTAACCAAGGTCGTCAACCAACAAGAAATAAGAGAGGCGCTTAACCAAATGAATCCAGACAAATCCCCTGGGCCAGATGGCTTCACAGCCAGATTCTATCAAAACAACTGGGATATTATTAAATAAGACCTCACAAAATTGATCCGAAAATCTCATACTTGCAACAAGATAGGAGGAACAAATTCGTCATTTCTAGCTCTTATCCTGAAAGAAAAAGGAGCATTCAACTTTGGAAGATTCTGGCCAATCTCCCTTTGCAACACAAGCTACAAAATCCTCACCAAAATAATAGCTAACATAATTAAAAAAATTCTCCTTGTTGTCATCCCGGAAAATCAAGGAGGATTTGTCAAAGGAAGACATATAGTGGACAACATCATCCTAGTTCAAGAAGCCCTGCACTCAAGAATTCGCTGAAAAGACAAAGGTATGATAATAAAGCTCGATTTTGATAATGTGTTTGATAGAGTTAGGCATAATTTTATGTTCAAGGTAATGGAAAATTTTGGTTTCGTCCCAGACTTTATAAACTGGATAAAAGCTTGCATTGGTCCCCCTTGGATAGCCCCTCTAGTGAACAGTCGTGCTACTAAGTTCTTTCAAGCCTCTAGAGGTCTTCGGCAAGGCTACCCCCTCTCTCCTCTTCTTTATGCCATCCAGGCCTCAGTTCTCAGCTTCAAATTGGACCATTTCCAAACGCATAACAACCTTCTCGGCCTGAGGATAGCCCCAGGGGTAAAAGACATTAATCATGCCCAATTTGCGGATGACACATTGTTGATGGGAGGAGCAAGTATGCAGACAACAAAGAAATTTAAAAAAGAGTTAGATGTCTACACATAAATCTTTGGCAGTGTTATAAGCCTGACTAAAATCAAGATCTATGGATGGAACATTACACCAAGGGAAATGCTAGAAATTTCATGAGTACTGGGAATGGAAGGTTGCACCATCTGGGATGCTTTTAAATACCTGGGAGTCCCAGTTTTCAAATCCAATCCAAAGGCCTCTCATTGGAACCCGTTGATAGACAAGTTAAAAAACAGAATAAACTCCTGGGGAGTAAGCTGGTTAAACGTTGCAAGTAAAGTGATCCTCATCAAAGCAGTGCTAGCAACTGTTCTGATCTACCAAAGCTCCTTCTTACTTTCCCTTGTTACCATGATTCAGAAGATCGAAGCGTTGTTCAAAAGATTCCTCTGGGAAGGAGGAAAGCAGATAGGACGAAATATGCACCTAATAAGCTGGGAAAAAGTAACTAAACCTTTCTCAGAAGGAGGCCTCCAATTTAAAAACATCCATACTCAAAATATAGCGTTAGGGGCAAAGATTCTCTGGAACCGAATCACCGGGAAATCCTCCTGGAGTAAAAGAGTGCTCTAGAAGAAGTACTTTCGAGGCCCAAGGAAAACATGCCTAGATCACCCTGCTTTGGTGGAGAAAGGATCCCCAATTTTCTCTCTGTGCCAGAAGGCGTTGGAACACTTTAGGACTCATCCCACCTGGATACCAGGAAACGATAAACAAATCAACGTGTGGGAAGACTCAATCATGGGAGATCCACCTCTAGGCTTGAGACAGGGTCTTGACTGGATTAAAGAGTGGATGAGAACTCAGAACTTAAACAGTTTGTGGGACATCTCAATTTGGGGGAACAATGAGAACAAAACTTGGCTAAGGTGGGAAACCACCAACTGACCCCCAGAGTTAGAAGAGGAATGGAACACTTTCACGTTCTGTTTGCAAGGGAAATCCCCTTTAAAAAAAAGAAAAAAAGACAAGAGAGGATGGGCAGCCTTTTCTAGATTTTACACTACCGCATCAGGGTATCAACATATAGCAGTCGTCCCTCACGTCCCCCTGAACCCAACAATTTGGAAAGAAATCTAGACTTCCAAGTCCATTCCAAAGATAGATATGTTTGTTTGGACCATGGCACATAGAGGCATCCTAACTTGATAAAATCTAAGAAGAAGAGGATGGGAAGGCCCTCACAAATGTCCTCTTTTCTCTCAAGAAGAGGAAACAACAGACCATCTGCATCTAAGTTGTGTTTACTCCAAGGAAGTCTGGCAGTTGGCCCTGGGACTGCAGCCTAACACTCTTGATTTAACTCAAGAGGCCTCTAACCTTCTCCACAATTGGAACTCCCTCTGTCCCTTCCAAACAGCAAAAAAGGGCAAAATCTCCATCCTATGGAGCACTCTCCCAAAATTCGTTCTCTGGAAAATTTGGCTTGAACGAAATAACAGGATTTTTAGGGAGATCAAAAGTATCCCCGCTCAAGTTGCAACAAAGATAAAGGCCTATTTTGGAGAAAGCACCCCCTACTTCTGTAAAGCAAAGAACTCAAGGCCCTTATATATGGAAGAAGAACACTGGACTGAACACTTCAATCTCCAAGACCAACAACAACAAACCGGCAAATAAACTCACCAGGAAACTTGGGAAATTTGGAAGGAGGAATAAGATTTTGAAGAATGGTAGATAAAGGAAAATAAGCATATGTTGTTCTTTGATGGGCCCTCCAAAGGAAATCCAGGTTTGGAAGGTGCAGGAGGGATCCTTGTAAGCCCCACCGAACGTCCAGAATTCAACTTTGCCTGGGGACTTGGAATAGAAACCAACGACAGAGCAGAAGCAATGTCCCTCTGGGAAGGGATAAACCAATCTATTAAACACAATGTCCAGGATTTGGTGATAATAGGGGACTCTCGCTTAATAATCCAAGCCTTAATCCTTCGTAGAAGAGTCTAAAATACAAAACTCCAGTACATTCTGGCAAAAATCCAACTCCTCCTCGGCAATTTTCGAACTTATCAGTTGCACCACATCCTCCGGAGTCTGAACGCAACAGTAGACACAGAGGTTGACAAAGGAGCCCTCTCCCGCATCGGAATCTTGCAAATAAATGGAACCACAACCGTAATGGAACTACCGTAAGCCTGGGGGAAGTGACCGGGAGATGACTGAGATGCGAGATGGCAAGTCAATAAGTCACATGTTTGGAGGTACAATGGAGATTCCATGGCAATCAAAGACAAGGAAAAGGTCAGAAATGAGGGATTTATCCATCATTTGGTCATTGAAAATCCATGGAAAAGCCATCACTTCATAAAATCACCCATGTTGCCCAGATCGCGTGAATCGATTGGGAACTATGAATTTGGAGGAAATTGCAGTTAAAAGGAGAAGCAAGGAAGGGCCCTCTCATCCCTAGAGCATACGAAGGCCTATAAGATACCAACGCGGAGGTAGAACGATCAGAGACATGAGACGAGCACACAGCTGCAACACTCCAGGAGAAGCAAGGAAGGCAATGGCGTCCAGTTTTGGCAGCAAACCCACAACGAAGGAACAAATGAAATCGTTGGAAGATGGCTTATAACACTTCACGCACCTGCTGCACAATCAACTGGACTTTCTCCATAACCTAGACATTGATGCAGGAAGGCGATTGGAATTGCTCGAAGAAGATATCACCTCCACTAAATTCGCGCTTTCAAAGGAGATTGGAAAGTTGCACAAAGCATTCAAGGACCCAAAGCAAGAATTGGAAGACAGAGTCAGCCATTTGGAAGAGAAAATGGAACAATTGAATAAAGACTGGAAGCAGGAGCAAGACCTGTCCAAAGGGGGAGGTCCAAAGAAATCTGGCCGGTAGTTCAAAGGCATGGAATGGTGGTCTGAAAATAACTTTGCGAGGAAGGCGTTTTGTATAGAAGCCTCCGCATATATCGTATTTTTTAGATTTAAAAATCCATCACTAGGTAGGAGACTATAGCCTCATGGTCTTGTATCCGTTTTTTCAATCTTGGCTCACTCCATATGTAACAGCACCAGTGGATTTGCCACTGCTTTTCTATAATTAAAAATCCATTATCTGTTATTATCAAAAAAAAAAAAAAAACATAGGGTCCATATAAATTCACGATTTTGAAGGAGAAGGTTGCTTCAATGTCCATCAATTCCAAATCAATACTATAGGGAATTGTTAAGGTAGATAAAGCCTTGAATTTTGGACTCCAAGCTGACAATAGTCCCCCCAAAAGACCAATTGAATCTAGGGAGCCAAAAGACCAATCCTTGAGCCATAGTATGAAGGACTCCACAACTTTTTCCCCACAACACATAGTTTACTGCATTAGAAGGACATTGTGCTCGTTTGAGATAACAATTCATTTTAGAGCATTTTTCTTAGAGTTGCCTCCCACTCCACACGCATTGAAGGAAATAACTATCATTAGTTCACCTTGCCATGGGAAATCCCAACTCTAAGGGACCGAGTGATAGTATATTATTTTCTAGAATGAATTTTTTTTGCAACTTGAATCTGAGCAAGAGTAATGTGTGATTTCCTTCCCACTTGGGGGGTTACCCCTTTGTCCATTGCTAACTCGTCGAGGAAAAAAAATTCACAATATTTTTTGATCCAAGGACGAAGATGATATTGAGACTTAAGCATCGACTTTGATGAGAATGAACCTGAAGGACACTCCACACCTTTTGAGCATTTAGGAGGGGAAACAAAAGGAGAGTTTGTCCTAGAAGACATGGGGAAAAGAGGAGAGGGAGGAGGAAAAGGATGCCTAGAAGGGATGGACATGGCAGAATGTGATATGGGGGGAGGGGAAGAAATGTACTCCCTGTTGATATTATGGTAGATGCGGGAGGTATTAATCTCCACATTTAACCTTGAAAATAATAGAATATTTTGGGAAGCAAGAAGAAACCCTAAAGCATTGGACATAACCCTATAAGACAAGTGGGCTAAATGAAATATTTAATATTGAGCTTTCAGCCTCTAGAATGAGAAGTCGGCCCAGACAGCTAAGGAGGAGCAGTATAAATACAGGATGCCAGAGATCATTTAACATATACAACTCACAACTGTAGAAATTCAAGAGTGCGCACTACATAAATTTAGTAAGTGTGCAAGTTTGGAGAGTAGTTGCAGCTGCAGCTACTGCAACTTGTATTTTCGGTTTAGGCTTAAACTTTCTCTTGGTTATGGTTTGGACTTTCTGCCTTGTTTTCTAGCTCTAGAGAGAGGTACGCTACATTGATTGGATATTAGGCCTAGGGTTTCCTTCCAGAATTATTCTTTATTAAGGTTAAGGTGCTCGGGGGTGGCTTTGGCCTATGGTTGGGTGACAATATTTTTATATTGTTTATGGTGAAACGAGCACACCTATTATTTCTAACAGGTTATGGGCCCACACTATCTTCGGACAGTCTAACTGTTGGAAGATAGATTGGGAGGATTTGTTTAGTTACAGTTGCAGTTGTAGCCAAAGTTTTTGTTGCAACAACAAAACCCTAACCCTCTTGTTGAGGCACCTTATGTGAAGAGACTGACCTAATTTATGGATAGCCTAGTGCGCCTTAACCTAGCACACCTCCCGGTACTCTCAGCAAGCTAAGAAGTCAATTTTGATTTTTTGGTAAAAGTCAAAGGTTGATCAAGTCAAAGCAGTCATGTCTTACTCTATGAAGTCAGAAAACAAGTTAGAAGGGGCTTCTAACTTCATAGCATGGAAGACAAGGATTGACCTCATCCTTGCCAAGAATGAAGTGTGTGATATCGTGAAAGGAAAGATCGAGGAACCATATTTTGAAGAAGGAAAAGAGAAGAAACCTCAGAACGTTGCAATTATGGAGAATTTCAAGGACAATGACATCAATGCAATGAATATCATAGTGGACTCTGTAAAAGACCACTTGATACCCTACATCACTCATCTTGACTCATTTAAGAAGATGTACGATGCCCTAACTAACCTCTTCTCAGTCATAAACATTGGACAAGTAATGAGTCTGAAGAATGAGCTTCATGACATGAAAATGAATGATGATGACATCATAACATCATACCTTGTGAGAATCTCTCAGTTAAGATATCAACTACAAGCTATTGAAGAAATCATTTCAGAGAAGGAACTGGTAAATATAGTACACACTGGTCTTCCCAAGACATGGGATGCATTTTCCATAAGCATGAACACAAGAAAGGAGTATCCCACATTTGAAGAAATTTGGACATGTTGTGCACAAGAAGAATCAAGGATTAATGCAAAAGAGAAATCCCAAAAGAAATACGATGATCAAGCTTTCACAACAAAGTTCAAGAATTTCAGGAATAAGAAGAAGTTTGGCTCAAGGAAGAAACCAAATCAAGAAAAGGATATGTCAAAGATACAATGCTTCAACTATCRAAAATATGGTCACTACAGGAACCATTGTCCCGAGTTAAAGAAAAGGAAGGAMACAAACGAAGCAACAGTTTTCGAAGAAAGGGAAACCTCAAAGAAAGTCAAGCAGGATAAAACGTACTTCTTCTTCTAAGTCAAGGTAACAATATTCTTCAAAGCTCTTGTATATACCATGTTTACATAGTTCATGTACACATCATGTATATCTATTTCTTAGAATAAAATATGTTACCTATGGAAGAATAAAAGGATAAGAATTTCTATCACGATGACTACAAGTCAAGCAATACACATGAAAAGATGAAGCATGTTGACAATCTTTGGTAACAATTCCTATGGAAGTTATTATACAGGTAACAACTACCAGATAAGACGAAATCGGAATCAAACTTGAAGAGAACCAGAAGAAGTCAAAATAGAAAGAAGTCAGCAACCAAGAGTAAATTAGAAAAAGACTTGAAACACCTTGCAAAAGGCAATAAGAATGCAAACGAAAGCCTGGACTATCTTAGATGGAGGGAGATGATTACAGAATTCCAAAAGAAGAGCATCCATTCATGAATGAAGCAAGGATTAGGAGGGATCTAATCCTAAATAATATGATCCATTGAGTATTATGAAGTATCTATCCATGTTCCCATTCAAATTAGCATCCATGAAAAGCAACACATGTTCAGTTTGACTCTAGAAAAAGTCTTCTTCGAAAAGAAGCCTTAAAGTATCATGGTTGTCCATCTACATACATGATCCTATGATGAAAGGAAGAAGTTGGAATCTTTAGGGCATGGAATCTATAGAAGACCCATGGACCCAAGAGCTAAAGAGAGACATGCGGAAGAACATGAAGATTCCAAGAAAGAAAGAAAAGCCAGAACAACCAACTATTATACCGAGAATCACAAGACTACTAGCTTGGTTTGAACCCACTAATAAACAATTGAGCAAAAGAAATGGAAGTTATGATAAAGAACGGTGTATAGAAAATATGAAAAAGACTTATGAATGAAAGCATTACAACATTCAGAGGTTCTTCCAGAAGGAGGGAGAAGACTATGACAATAACTTATTCCATATATACCTCTTGTATTATCCATGGATTGGAATTTACATGTAAAAGACTCTTCTTCCCAATAAAGCAAGTGAGAGCTTATACCAGAAAGAGACCCATGTATGCAAATATAAGAAGACCTTGTATGATTCAAACAACTTGATGCAAAGTATCTCATATACAATAGAAGTGTGGTGAAAACTTTCTATGACAGAGATAGTATATCAGAATAATTACTCAGAAGTCCGGGACAAGGGATTGTAACTCCATGGCAAACTCTCATGATGACAGAAGAAGTGCTACTTGGATATGTTTCAGTTTGAGCCTTGCCACGATGTCATGAGCTAGCAGGAAACAAAAGTGATGAATTCAACCATGACATATTGTAATGATCAGAGATATATGAAGCCTTCAGAGAAAACCAGTGTTCCATGACAAACTGAAGTACATTGAGATAGAGCATTACATTCTCCGTGATGAAGTCGAAAAAATAGAAGTGGTTATCAAATATATCTCCACAGATGAGCAGATAGCAAATATTTTGGTAAAGCCTTTGTCCAAGATGAAAAAGTTGTGTACTTAAGAAACAAGTTGGGGCTCGTGGAGACGACTTCCTTATTGAAAAAGGAAGAGATTACTCCCAGGTTGGGAGGGAGCGCTGATGTATTATTGATTTATGGACAATCATTTATCAATTCGAAAAATGGTTCAGGATGAGCAGTTCCTTTCCAGTTAGGAAAGTGGTTTGAGATTTCTAACATATAGGCATTTTCCTGTTCGGAAAATGGTCCAGATTGGACAGTCATTTTCATAACAAAAATGGTTCGATAGATTGTTGATGTACCATAGACATCGATTCCCCTTGTGGCCAGTGTGGGGGAATGGTCAAGGACAATCATTCTTCTTGGCAGTCACTCTAAGTAGTGTTCAAGTAGAATGATCTACCTCGTTTGGAAGTCATTCTTTCGAAGTTCACATTTGTGAGTAGTTTCGAAGAATGGTTCATTTTGGAGGTTGGTGCAAGACAATCATTTCCATTAGGAAATGGTCTGGATAGTCATTCCCTAGGGAAGACTCATTCTATCTAGGTTTCACTATGATTAGTGTCGGAGGAATGACCCAGTTAGGTGAATGGTCCAGGTTCATCAATCAGGGACAGGCATTCCCTAGGGCAGACTCATTCTCTCTAGGTTGAACTATGACTAGTGCATGAGGAATGGCCTAGCTAGGTGAATGGTCTAGGCTTAGAAATCATGGACATTTATTCTTCTATGCCTTAGAAGAATAGTCTAGAGAGCCCTTAGTTGATGTTTTACATTCTGAGGGCAAATGCTCTTCCATATCTCACATATGTGAGTGGAAGAATGGCCCAAATGACTCATTGTATATCATGATATTGTTTTATGTAGGTTGAGATCAGATGATATGATTTCTATGGAGACTGTTTGTCTCTGGAAAGTAGATTTATGCTACTATGGTGGATGTGTTCCACTGGTTGTGACTATGTGTCACTGATTAAGTGGCTGTGTGCTACTTGGTGTGGTTGTGTACCACTGGATAGTAGTTGTGTACTACTATGGATAGACACAGTTGTGTTCTCTTGAATGACATTGTTCTGATTGCCATGTAAACTATTAGTAGTGTTGAAGATGATAATCAGCTAGATGGATAGGCAGTGTACTGATGGACAGACATTCTCCAGACGAAAAATGGTCCAGGACATTTATTCTTCTAGGACGTATGTCTGGATTAGAAGAATAGTCCTTGTATCCCATGGTGTGGAATCCAGCATCTATTGGAATAATTATTCTTCTAGGACATATGCCCGGATTAGAAGAATGGTTCTTGTATCCTCTGTGGAATGAGTGATTTATTTAGCATCATGCCTGATTAATCAGATGGAGTATGGCTTCGAGAGATGATGCAGTTGATGCTATCAGATGATACTGATAATGATGTTGGTGCTCGTGATCTAATCATGAGATAGCTTGTATGGTTATGGTGATGTTATCGGTTGAATGGTGTGTTTGTGCTCAAGACCACTTTCAATACCTGCCTAGCTAGGAGGGAGTGTTGATATTATGGTAGCTGCGAGAGGTATTAACCTACACATGTAACCCTGACAAGAATAGAATATTTTGGGAGGCAAGAAGAAACCCTAGAGCATTGGACGTAACCCTAGAAGACAAGTCGACTAAATCAAATATTTAATATTGAGTTTTTAGCCTCTAGAATGAGAAGTTGGCCCAGACAGCTAAGGAGGAGCAGTATAAATACAAAACGCCAGAGCTCATCTGATTGATACAGCTCGCAACTGCAAAAATTCAAGAGTGTGTACTACATAAATTTAGTAAGTACGCAAGTCTAGAGAGTAGTTGCAGCTGCAACTATTGCAACTTGTATTTTCGGTTTAGGCTTGGACTTTCTCTTGGTTATGGTTTGGACTTTCTGCCTTGTGTGATAGCTTTGGAGAGAGGTATGCTACATTGATTGGATATTAGGCCTAGGGTTTTATTCTGAAATTATTCTCTGTCGAGGTTAAGGTGCTCGGGGGTGGCTTCGGCCTATGCTTGGGTGACAATATTGTTATATTTTTTATGGTGAAACGAGCAAACCTATTATTTATAACACTCCGCATCATATTTTTTACCATAGTTGAAGGAAGAGATTGGAACTAAGAAAGAACAAATGATATTCGTATCAGGAGACAAAACAGAAGGGGATAAGGATCGTGTTGCTGCCACTTGAGAGAGAGATGTGTAGACATCTAAGTGTGATGGACTGCATGAGAACCTTAGAGGAATACGTGCATTGATTCACTTGTCCCATCTGCCACCTAAACCTTTTTGTTCATACCCATTGGGGAAATGAAAATGAATATGGGTAAAGGATCCATGAGGATTTTAACTTAATCCTCCTATCAAGAAGCTTCCTTTGCGAGAACTAGCTGCTAGATTTGAACTCGAGCGACCAAATGAAACCTTTTTCGCCTGCTTGACGAACCAAGGTCAAGGCCATTCTCGCTAGGGTTTCATATTAAAAGTTTGAAATAATTGTTTCCTTTTTAATAAAATTTGCAGAAACCAGTTGTATATTTGATTTTCTCTCGAAAAAATAACCAATTTAAAAAAAAAATCATCCAAAATGGAATCTGGGAAGTGAAGTTATTGGCAATTTAAAATCATCAAAATTTCAGGGTTTTTCTAGGGACAATTGCACAATTTGTTGATCAAATATCTTTTGCTAGAGTGCTCATATTTCAGTCAAATCAGTACCAATAGATGCAAAGTGGTTGTTGCATTTCATAGATATGATCATCGTAGCTAATTGGAGAAGTATAGCCGCGATTATGTCCATTTTAATTTAGTAGCCTCAGGGAGCTCCATTGAAGATTAAGTGATCTTTTTTTCAAACCCTAGTTTTAATTTTCGGTTATGGCAAGCAAGATGCATTTTAATGGAAAAGATAATGACCTTGGTATTGAAGAATACTTAAAATGGGAAAATTCTAAAAGTCCACTATTTTGGAGATATTTTGTAAGTATTATTTTAAGGGGGATGCTTGAATTTGATGGAATGGGCTTAACTATGAAGAGATAAATGCACTTTCTAAGGAGGAATATGAGAAACTATACATAGATAGATAGTCTCATGCCAAGAGTAAGGATAAATAAAGCACCAAGGATTTATTTTCATATGACAACTTGATATTACAGGTTCATGGATGTATTCGTAAAAAAAAGGTCATTGTTTTTATTAACCCTAGTTGCCAACAAAATTTTTGATGGACACACTGACCACACTGAGAGGGGGGGTGAATCAATGTGAGGCTCTTTTTACAATTCTTACAAAACTTTAGTTAGCAATCACCATTTACTCATTATTTCCATTCACACTTAGTTGCTTGCATGTAAACATATCTCAACAGCATACATCAACAATAAAGAACTCTGAACCATCACAATAATGAACACAAAGATAACCAGATATATGATTAATCTTTTTGTATTATATGTTATAGGAGACTACAATCTCAGGTTTTATCAGCACCAACTGAAAAGAGCACCAACTCAAAGAGAGCACCAAATCTCAATTGCAAGACCCAACCTGCATATCTCAACACCAACCAAGATGTGAGGAATCCAACCCTCATGTACAATACCCAGCTTGTAGACATAAATAAATATGTCAAACTACACCAATAGTCTATACCAAGACAAGTGCATCAACTATGCACAACACAACCTGCCACAACAACTTGTCTCATCAATCTCATCATCCAAATATGATCTACTCACAAAGATCAATTTGACTCTCAACCATATGCACAATATCACCAAGATAACTAGCAAGATACCTCTAGAAATACACCATGCTCTCCATAAACCAAATACCATAAACCCTTATAGAATACCATGTGCCAAAATCATACCTTTAATCCTGTAACAATCATGAAGAGTGGTAAATTACTGCAAAATTATTAAAGTAAAACATAAGACACTACATAAAAATCACTGCCTGAGAGCCTCCCGCGCCTGAGCCGAGAACATCCTAGAGTTTGCCCTCAGGGCTTCCCCCTCTAGTGTGTTGCACCAGCCCTTCTGAGCTAATCTAGACCCAAACGCCCAAGGGGCCGCTCCTGTGGTGCATCCTGCCCATAGTGTCGCTTTCCCCCTGAAGCCAAATATGCCCTATTGGAGGTGGGGAGCAGCCGCCTCCCCTCTCGCCCTCCGTCGATGAAGCAACCTTCATTAGGTTGTTACTCGCCCAAGGAAAGAAGAAGGAAGGAGGAGTTGTTCCAAAGTTCGTCAAAAAACTAGAGGAAGTCCCAGAAATCGATTTACCCCCAGCCCAACCTATGAGTGTGGTCATTTCTCTAGCAGATTGGGCACTTGTCGGATTGTTACAGGTGAATACCCCTATGGACAAGTGGATTCCGTCTTGGTCTCTAGACTCCTAAAGCCAAGACAAAAAAAGTGCTTAACATGGACACTGACATCATTTTAGATCTAATCAATCTAATATACAAAGGAGAAGAAGAAAGATATGTACCTTATTAACGACATTTGTCCTTGCAAAGTCTGGGCTGAGCTTCGATCCTGAGCTCCCTAATAGGTCTTGTAGAACAAACAAAGATACAATGGACTTCCTACTCTACTAAGATTAGCTCAAATATAGATCCATCTACTGCAGACAAACTCATGTGGAACAAGCATAAGTTTGAAAGAAACAGGCCAAGCATTGATATATTGATAAGAAGGTGCAACAACTTCTTCTAGTTCTCCTTGTCCAACCCCTTTGCTCAAGTAATCTACATTGATTGCTTTGATGACATACCACTTATAGGAGCATAAGTTTGGTATCAATATCTAGTCTCCACTGTACCTTTCACCATGAGAAGACCTCCTTATATAACCTTGGAGAGGCTCAACCACTTGAGAGATCTTTGGGATAAGTTGAGTATTCCTCTCCTTCAGTTGAGGATATTCCCTAAGATCATGCCTTGACCCAAGATTTGAACCCAACTACCTTCAAATATTGAGGGGATTGTCCCCTAATTTCCTCCAACAACCCAAAAAATCGCTCAGAAAGGGTAGCGCTCCCCCAAAAGGGTGCACATAGCACTCAAACACTCCCCCAAAGATGCCTAGGGAGCGCTAGCACTCCCTGAAAGTGGGTAGGGGAGCACTCCTCTCCAAAATCCATTTTTTAGTGGTTCTTTCAGTGACAAAAGGTTTTTACTCCCTGTCAAGTGATTTCTCTTCTTCAAAACTAGTCTTTGGGGTGTCTTAAGTGTCCTTATGATGTCGTTAGAGGCACGACATAGGCAAGATGGAAGTATGATGTTTGTGACACTTGCAACACTTGTGGTCAAGATGCGACACTTGCGTACAAGATGCAACACTTACAACACTTGTAATGACGACACTTGCGACACTATTGAAGTGAGTAATTTTGATGTGTAACAGATTGCCCCCCAAAAGTACGAAGTTAGAAGACGTGATGACTGAAGTACTTTGTAGACTTTTTCGAGTAAGGGTATGGACGCAGAGAGGCTGGAAAAGGCTGCACACAACCATCAAACAAATATTATGACATGTTTCAAACCCAAGGCAGGCATACCTATGCTTGAGTGATAAAGACTTTTTAGGTATGGCCACCATAAAATACATTGTGGATCCATAATTATATTGATAAAAGGTATAGCCACTGAAGATACAATGTGGATCTATACTCCCATGACCTGAATTGATCATAGCCATGAAGAATACACAGTGGATCTACAAGACGACAAGACATAGCCACAACCAATACAAAGTGGATCCATGTAACAGTGTATGTGTCATAGTTCAAAACAAATCCTTCACAACCTGGGAAAAGTACATATAAGACTGATGACTCAACCCAGGGTCTTCTTACCGATCCCGATGTAGTATGAATCTAACCATGTGAATAGATGTCATGATGTCGAACATGGTAGAAACCACTTGATTACCAGTCAATGAGGCAAATTGTTAACAAGCGCGAGGGAGATCACCATTGATGTCAATGATTCCGAAGGTACTCTAGTACATTCCAACAAATGTGAATAGACGAGTTGAAGTAGAACATCTGTGGAATCATCCGATCAGAGGTCAATGATGTAAACCCACTGTCGAATGTGAGGAGGCCTACCATTGAGGCATGCAGGTCCCAAACTACTAACTGGTTTCTAAGTCTAGTTCCTGGATAATGTGTTGAAGTCGACAGGAACAAATTCGTCGAGGGAGGGCCTTGATGTATCCCCCATCAACGACATGAAACATACACAAAGATGTAATTTGTGGATCAAATGAACACGGACTGACACAGGTATTGAAACGAGATATTTGTGATGACTGACTCTCGAGGCAGATACTTCCCTTGAAAACTGAGGCACAACAACAGAAACATGACATGGACCAAAACTTGATGATGTAGTGGATGCGGTGACTTTCGTCAGGTGACCCAAAGGAGTAAAAGAAACTCAGAGGATTGGCTTAGTGCATAGATTCGGCGGATTAGAATGCGTGCAAAGACAAAGTGTTGTGTTCAAGGGCGACCGTAAGAGTTACTGGTAATGTTCTCAAAAACTACTTGGCTTGCTTCTTTCAATTTTTCCCCCATCCAGATAGACGAGTACCTCTTTTTAATTTAACGAGCT
>ML808782.1:181288-231352 GCA_009831015.1 Picea engelmannii
TCGGTTACATTCTCATGTTTTTTCAAGCACGAGAAAGAACAAAGACTAAGCTCGGTATGCCCCCAACTTGAAAGCTAGTGGCTTAACTCCAGAATGATCATCAAAGGCTGGAGACATGCCCTCCAAGCTTCAATTCATTCACCAACTCTGAGGTTGTCACCAATTTCTCTACTAGATGGAGAAAAAAGGATAAGGGTGGATGAAATGAAGGTTCAAGAGAGGTGGTTGTTTCATTTTTTAACGAGCTTGCTACAGAGAGGAAAACTATGCTCAAAGCTTATGTTTCATTTTTTAATGAGCTTGCTATACAGAAGAGAAATTGTGCTAGTGACCTCCGTTTCATTTTTTAATGAGTTTGCTACAGAGAAGAAAAATTGTTCTCATGGCTTCTCCTTTATCATGGCTTCCAAGAGAATAACGCTCTGGAAGGACACCATGTCAAGGGACAAAACTCAGTCATGGCTTCCAAGAGATCTTCACTGGATGGAAGAAAATCACTCTGGAAGGAACACATGTTGAGGGTCGCGACAGGGGTAAGGTGATCAGGCTCCAATAGCCCTACCAAAGAGATCACCATGTCAACTACCGGATCCAAGTCATTAGAGGTTGAAGGCATGGGAGACAACGGAAAATCAACATCATGAGGGAAGATAGAGTGTATATATTCCCAAATTTCTTCGCGAGGGGGAAGAAAAAAGGATCGATGATGGTTATCATCCCGAGGTAGCTCGTCAATGCTAACCATTTCCATAATAGATTCATCAGAAGGAAAAATTGGGGAAATGTAGTCGATCGTAGATGACAAGGAACTTAACCGTGATGGCATCGAGTAACTGTCGGGTGTTAATAGATGTGGGTCATCCGAAGAGGGAGAAGCAGATTGGACAGAAACGTATGATGTTTCGGCTGGACTAATTGGCATAGTGTCACCTATCACATCGAATTCCAAGGGACTAGGTAAAATCGAGGGATCAGATGATCCCAAAGATTGATAAGTCATGGTCAAAATCATATCGATGGTGGAAATATGATGTGTAGTCGGTGGAAGTGGTGTAGGGAAGGTACCCATAAGGCTAGAATATTTCAACAAGCCAACACCAACTCTTTCATACGTAATCTTGTGGTCTCCCAAGAATGGAATATTGTTGGTAGTGGGAGCGCGAGCGTCAGGTGTACATAAATCTAACTGATCGACAGTGACAATTTTTCCCTGATGAGGGAATTGTACACATCGAAATACCGATAAGGCAACGATATTCATAGCATAAAACCAACTTCTTCCAAGTAATAAGTTGTAATCGAGGGGAGCATCGACCACGTCAACATCAACAGTGACGGTTTTTCCACCCAACTGGACGGGCAGGGACTGTAAAAGTCCATGGGGATGAAAACCTCACCCATTGAATGCACATAACATCATTGGGGATTTGTTAAGTGTGGGTGATTTTAAACTTTTCCAACATGCTAAAGACATGACACAAGTAGAGGCTCCCTCATCCAGAATAGTTCAGTGGATTTGTTGATTGTGAACAACAATATCAACTTAGAAAGCAAGTTGGTGAGAGAGTCGAGATGTACAATTGTCTAGGTTAAACATGATATGGTTGGACGACTCGGGATCAACAACACCAATAGCATCCAAGAGAATTCTACGTTGACTAGGGAAGTGTTGTAGAACTTATAAAACAGACATAGCACACGTTGCTTTAGCCAAATCTTCAAAAATGTTGTAGTTATGGGCGGCACGTGAACTAGGATTAAAGGTAGATTTATGGATAGTTCTCTTAGGAGGGCGTAAGATATAGTTGAACATAGGTTTCTCAATCTGAAGTGGTCCAGACGGACGATTAACTGATGGAGGACTAACGGAGGACGGTGATGGATCTGATAAAGTACCGGTACCGTTAGTGACTTTTCCTTTGTCAGGGTTACCTGGTGTGTCATATGTCTTAGAGCGAGTGGTCAAATTAATCCCATTAAACATATAAATATGTGAACTTGTCGAGGCCTCATCATGAGGATGGCTAGAACTGCCTCCAAGAGAGGGGGTTTGAGCAACCATGGATTGTTGTTGTGGAAAAGGTTGAGTAAGCACAGCGGGTTGTGAATTTCCTTGGAAATATTTGGCCACTTCATCGTGATGTGGATAGTCTCGAGTGTAGTGATCGTCACCACAAATTATAAACGGGAATTTAAGTTTCCTTTGTGGTTTATTTTCGGTAGCAGGTGTTTGAGCTTGATTTTTTGGTTGTTCATTGTTATTTGTATTTTTTGATTTATTTTTTGCCTTCTTCTTACCTCCGGATTGTTTTGAAGAGGTAGATTAAACTGCATTCACCTCAAAGATATGAGTTTGGGGGAAGTTAGAGGAGAGTGTGGTCGACTGGAAAGTAGATTGAGTTTTGATGGAACCGATAAAACCATCCGCATGAGATGAGGAGGACAACTTGGATGGATTGACATTAACTCGAGCAGCATTTGGAAGCAAATCATACAAAGTACCAG
Source organism: Picea engelmannii (assembly GCA_009831015.1). Taxonomy (NCBI): domain Eukaryota; kingdom Viridiplantae; phylum Streptophyta; class Pinopsida; order Pinales; family Pinaceae; genus Picea; species Picea engelmannii. The sequence goes on from ML808782.1 coordinate 183,794, forward strand.
ATTGTGAATAAACCAAATCTAAGTACTTAGCCTGAGCAATGGTTTCTTCCTCAGTAACTGCGCCACCCATAGCAACATCATGAGCGATCGAGGGTAAAAGTGATTTAGTAAACCACTCCGCCAATAATATGTCAAGAATGATTACTTTGATCATCCTTCATCGTCGTCTCCACTCATGAATATGGTCAGAGATATGCACGGAGTCAGTTTGACAAAGGGAGGTTAAGAGTTCAGTACCCATCTCGTAGCGAATAGGTAGTTGAAAGTGTGTGAGGAAAGACATGGCAAGGGAGTTGAAATCATGAAAAGAAGCACATGGTAGTTCAATATACCACTTTTTTGCAAAGTTTGTAAGTGTTCGCTGGAAAAGACGCAAACGTATAGAATCATCCATGAGGGAGTGTGATGAACAACACAAATGGAAAGTCATCACATGGTTATTTGGATCTTCTCCAGATTTTCCATCAAATTTCGGAATATCAGAAGGAAGTTTAGCTGGAATAACTAGCCAAACTGATGAATGAAAAATAGGATCATTGGTTAACCGAGACAAGTATGAGAGATCCAGAGTCGTAAGGAAAGGTAGTTGTCTATTAATTTGCGGATGATACTGGTGTGGCATAAGAACACCAGTAGGACCATAAACTAGGTTAGGTGGATAATTGTAACCAGTAGGTCCTCCTACATATGGTTGTTGTTGACCAGGATAAGTAGGATTCGATGATGTTTTAGAAACATTTGCATAACCCGGTGGGTTCTAAGCATTATAAGCTGGGTGATTTGCTTGCCCATAAGGAGGTTAAACATTGTTCCCTTGAGGAGGGTAAGAAGTAGATCCCGGGGGCAGATGCACATTAGGGGGAGAATAAACATTAGACCTTTGGGGAGGATAAGGTTGTTGTCCTTGAGGACTCCAGGTGGTGTTTGGGATGCCGCTCGGATAAGGTTGTCCATAAGATGGTCCGAAAGGAACAGGATTTGATACTCCTCCTTGTGGGTTATGTTATGAGTGGTGCCCCCCAATGTGGGGTTGGATAAATGTGCCTCCCGAAGATACTCCCCAAGATTGTGAAGGGTTTCCAGCAAACGAAGGTTTCCCCCCTGCCAACGGTGGATTAACGACCCGTGTATGACTGGAAAAAGGAGGTTTCCCTCCGGGAAGAACATGAAAAGGAGGCTATCCCCCGGGAGGGGTAGGCCCGCCATAGGATGGTGGTCTTCCAGGAGGGATAGATCTGCTAGATAGTGGTTTCCCTCCATTCGGTTGTATTTGGCTAGCAAGGGTTTTCATTTAATGATGCAAAGATGTCCCAGTAGGATCATGTGTGACATGTGGAGTTGTAGAGTGAAAGTTTGTAAAAGTGGGGGTAGGGATCGAAGTGCCTTGGGAATGAGTAGAGGTGATGAGTCCAGCATTAGGATGGACTTGTGCTAACGTAACAATAGGGTTAATGACCTGATCGATGGAGTGATTCATAGTTTGACCAGATGGCCTAGTTTCAACGGGAGGGTCATGAGGATTAAAGGGTTGTCGAAAGGATTCAAAATGCTCATAGAGATTGCGTCCTAATGAAGTCTTCCATACAAAACGAGCAGGTGTGCGATTTGTATTTAATGCAGTGGTAGGATGAACAAGAGTCATATACTCATCACCAAAGTTTGGTTATGTGGATCACATATATGTTTCGATAAAATCTCTCGCAGGTAACTGTGGGACCTCTTCGTCTATGATGTTCCCAAGGGAGTCTAAATGAAGCAAAAGTGGTTTGAGAGGGATTTCCGACATAGATGTAGTGCGAGGACTGGGATCCTCAACCATGCCTTCTTGATTTTCTAACGGAGGAGCAACAACACTCCCAACATCAGATTGAGTTTCTACCTCTTCACGGTAGTTGTCTTCTGGAGGGTTAGGAGGTAAGGGTTGGTAGCCTTCCGGAGGAAGCCCTTGCATCCTACACGATCGGCAAAGACCTTTATCGTTTACAGGCTCAATTTTGGAGAATAACAGTACACGCTGAAAAACTAGGGCCAACTAACGAAAAGAAACATGATACGCTAATAAAATCTAGGAATCAAAACCAAACAAACAAAACTTCTCTCGATGATTGTACTAGTTGGTGATGAAATCCAACGTCGCGTGATCAAGTCAAGAAGGGGCTAGGATATGGTGGAACAGTTACAATGGCGACCTGCTTAACAGAATTTCACCTTGGTGCAAGCTTCAACGCAGTAATTGTGGATTTACCCTCGAAGGAGCCCAAGTGAGTTTGACCAATGTATGTCCCAGATACAGTGAGACTTCCCTTCACCATCACCTTGTGTAAGTACCTACATATTATGGCAACTAAGGACACCAACTCACAGTCGGCCCCTGGGCGGGTAGAGTTGACAGTCCAATCCGAACATATGGGTAGGATAACAAGTTTGAAATCAACTCGAGAGGCTCCCACACATAATTGTGGGTATACCCTCAAGTGACCCCCAATATACGACCTGACCACTATAAACAGTTGAACCATGGAGGTATACGATGTGACCTCGTGCGTAACCCATGTGTGAGAGGGTGATCCCAAAAAGCCTATACGACAATTGGATTTGACTCTCCCTCTCCCACGATGCTAATGTTTGTTTTGAAAAACTTTGGAGAGTACTACTCACAGCCTAATCCAAAGTACTAGTCCTAGTCTAATGTTAGTGGAAGATCCTAAAAACAAAAAAAATGTTCTGGATGATTTTTAATTAGCGATAATTTTACAGTTGTTCTTTACTCAAGGGTGTATGAAAGTGAAACTAATGGAATTATGACTCAATTCCCAAAAAATGCATAAAATATGATAAGCAATTGTTTATTTCAATGAATGCCTATTTAAGGGAAAGAGAAAGAGTTGTTTTCACTATCAAACACTAATATGCAATGTTCTCAATCAATTTGTTTCTCAATCAAATCCAATGTATGCTAAAAAAATTCAGAAATGCCTTCTAATATCCAAACCAATCAGATGTAAAACTTCTAATGTCAATCAGACTTCAAGATTAAACAATCAGAAGCAATCCTAACACAAACAAAAAAAACACTCTCGTTGTGAATAAACAAGAAGGGCAAAGATAACCAAATTTGCAAACAAGAACCAAAAACCTCAAACAAAGAGTGACTTCAAGGCAAGGAAAATAAAATGTCAAATTTCCAAACAAAAGAGGATCAATCCTCGGGAAACAGGGTGTTGAAGGCCAATACCAAGATGAACTGAGAGTATGAGACTCTGAGCAAGTGAAAAAAACAAAAAACTGAACCCAGAAATTGAAAACCTAAAGGATTTTTCACAAAAAAGGGGGTAGCGCTCTGGTGTAAGGGGCACCAGAGCATTCCAATGTTCTGTGTAAGACCACCAGGGAGTGTTAATGCTCTGATAGCAAGGGCAGGGGAGCGCTCTGCTTCAAAAGTTCATAAAAATGCCCAGAAACTAAAAAAATCAAGCAATCTCAGTAAATCAGGGTGATCATGATGAAATAAGAAGGCAATCAAACAAATATAAGAATCAAAGAGACAATATGGAGAGGGTCAAATGAGTGGGCAAAGGGCCAAAATAGGATCTCGGAATGGAAACAAAAATCAGAGCTCCTCCCTAGTGGAGTCGCCAATTTCTGTTACAGGTGAATCCCCCTGCGGACAAGTGGATTCCCTCTTGGTCTCTAGACTCCTAAAGCCAAGACAAAAACGTTCTTAACATGGACACTGACATCCTTTTATATCTAATCAAGCTAATATATAAAGGAGAAGAAGAAAGATATGTACCTTATTAATGACGTTTGTCCTTGCAAAGTCCAGGTTGAGCTTCGATCCTGAGCTCCCTAATAGGTCCCGTAGAACAAAAAAAGATACAATGGACTTCCTACTCTACTGAGATTATCTCAAATATAGATCCATATACTGCAGACAAACTCATGTGGAACAAGCATAAGTAAGCGAAGAGACCCAAGGTAAACCCCAACCCTAACTCCAAAAAGGCAAAGGAAAAACAAAGAGGAAAAAAGGATATGGAAAATAGTTTTGCAATACTTGGGAATCAAGAGGTGGAACCAGTAAGCAAAGAAAATACTGCATAAAAGAAAGACAATTCAGAAGCGGCAAGCCAGGAAAATAAAGAAACTACTCTGCAGCTAGAACCAGGAGAAATCCCTGAATCCCAAATATCAGAGACAAAGGAAGAAACATTTGAAGAAGTTGAGGGGGAGGTTGATATTGGTCTAACTCAGAACCCCTTGAAACGAGCTACCAGGGGAAGGAAAATGGAAAAGGAAAGAAGAGAAAGGGAGACATACAAAGAAAAACTTCAAGGATCACAACCAACACTAGAAACAATGCTAAACCCAAGAAATACAAAGAACCAAGGGAAACGTTCTCATAGGACGCCCTCCAATCCAAAAAGTAGGTAATGAAGATAATCTCCTGGAACTGTAGGGGTCTAGGAAGCCAAAGCAAAAAAGAAGCAATGAAAGACCTAATATGAATATCAAATCCAAATCTACTACTAGTCCATGAGACTAAGCTGGAGAAAGTTGTATTTCTCCAAACCAGTGCAAGGATGTGGAAAAAAGGAGCAGGGGCAGCGGTCAGTGCCAGAGGAGCCCCAGGAGGGATTGGCTCCCTGTGGAACTGCTCAACACTCGAAATATTGAAGATAGAGCATTACACTCATTGGATCCTCACCAACCTTCTCCACAAGGATTCATGCATCCAAGTAAGAATTTTCAATCTTTATGTCCTTGTACTCCCTGAGGAAAAAAAAGACTGCTAGAATAAATTAAGAGAGTTTCTTAACATGGATTAGATTGAGAATACAATTATTGTCGGGGATCTCAATGTCACTTTATCCCAGGGGGAAAAAAAGGGAGAACCATTGTTAGAGATCCCATTCGTGAATGGGTTGAGGACATCATACTTGAGTGGGATATAGAAGATACACAATTGTCTAGAGGCAAATACACTTGGTCCAATAAAAGAAATGTCCTAGGGCACATTGCAGCAAGGCTGGACAGATTCCTGGTCCAAATCTCTTTCCTCCTTTTAGGCCTCAACGTTGAGTCAAAGATACTCTCTTTCAGTGCCTCTGACCATAAGCCAATAAGTCTAGAAATCACCAAAGACTCCCCCTAGGCCCGATTCCTTTTAGATTCAGCCCATCCTGGATCCATCATGAGGAGTTCTTTGAGTTGGTCATTGTATTTTGGTAGGATCCAGTTACAGGTTCACCCTTCTATGTGTGGGAAGAAAAACTCTTAAGGCTGAAGAGGGCTCTCAAAATTTGGGCCAAAACTTTGAAATCACCTTCGACCCAAAGAGTGGAACCCCAACAGCATCTGGAAATGCACCAGCTAAAAATGGAAGAAAGTAATATCAGCCCACACATGTTGGAAATAGAAAAAGACCTCCATAGAAAGCTCCATAGAGCCTGTAGGGAGGAAGAAGAATATTGGCGACAAAAATATCAAAGCCTCTAGATAAAAGCTGGAGATAAAAATACAAGCTTTTTTCATAAGCAAGCAGAGGCCGGAAAAAAATTACAACTTTGTCAAGGAAATTCAATTTCAGAATCAGACTGTCATGGATTTTGAGGGAATCAAGCAAGCTACCCACCTCCACTTCAAAGGGATTTACACTGAGGAAGCCTCCACAGAAATCCATCATCAAATTCTCAATTTAATCCCTTCAGTTGTCAAACCAAGATCCAATCAACAACTTACTACTACGGTCACTTTGAAAGAAGTGAAAGCAGCCTTGGATAGTCTAGCCCCTGATAAAGCTCCGAGGCTTGATGGATTTATAACCCGGTTCCTTCAAGTTTGCTAGCCAATCATAAAGCATGATCTGTATAAAATGGTTTTAAAATCACAAAATTTCCACAAGATTGGGGGAAGTGGTAATTCTGCGTTCTTAGCTTTAACTCCTAAAGAAAAAGGAGCCTCTTCCTTTGACAGATTTCATCTGATTTCCTTGTGCAACACTGGCTTCAAAATTATCACAAAAGTAATCGCAAATCGACTCAAGGGTATGCTTCTAGCAATCATTCCAGAGAATCAAGGAGGTTTCATCAAAGGAAGGAACATAACTGACAATATAATTCTGGTCCAAGAAGCGATCCATTCAAGCATGCAACGGGGCAAAAAGGTATGATTGTGAAACTAGATCTAGCAAATGCTTTTGACAGAGTAAGACATGTTTTTTTGTTTCAGGTATTGCAAAAATCTGGCTTAAATGCTCCTTTCATCCAATGGATTAAGGCTTGTATCAGGACTCCTTGGATTGCTCCGTTAGTCAATGGCAGAGCAATAGATTTCTTTCAGGCAACTAAGGGGATCAGGCAAGGATGCCCATTGTCCCCCATGCTCTATGTCATTCAAGCCTCAACGATAAGATTTCAACTAGAACACTGTCGCTCCCAACAAGAATTAATGGGCATAAAAATTGCAAGAGGGGTCAAAGATATTAACCATGCTCAATTTGTCGACGATACACTAATTTTGGGAGGGGCTAGTACCATCATAGCTCGCAAATTCAAGCAACAACTAGACCTATACAAGGAAGCTTCGGAGAGCCAAATAAATTACAGGAAGAGTAAAATATTTGGGTGGAACTGCAAGCCAAGGGAAATGGTGGAAATATCTAGAATCCTGGAGATGGAAGGGGAAACTCAATGGGAGTCATTCAAATACTTAGGCATCCCCATCTTCAAATGCAAGCCCAAATATTCTCATTGGTCTCTTGTTGTTGACAAAATAAAAACTAGAATTCAAGCGTGGGGAGCTTCCTAGTTAAAATTGGTAGGGAAATTAGTTCTCCTTAAATCGGTGCTGGCCAGTATTCCAATGTATCAAAGCTCTATCCTATTAGCTCCATCTGGATGCATAAGCCAAATCGAGTCACTTGTAAGAAGATTTCTCTGGAAAGGTGGCCATCAGAATGAAAACAAATTGCCTCTAGTGAGTTGCGGGAAAGTAACAAAGCCTTACACAGAAGGCAATCTTCAGATAAGAGATCTAAGAGCCCAAAATCTGGCACTAGGGGCCAAACTTCTCTGGAACCTGGTCTCTGGCAAACTCACCTGGACCAAGAACCCTCTGTGGGAGAAATATTCCTCAGGCACTAGAAGGAGGTGTCTCAACATAGCCCCAAAAGTCTCAAAGGGATCGCCAATTTTCACAATTTGTCAAAAAGCCTCCGGGTACTTCAGTCCCCATCTAACCTGGATACCAGGAAATGGAGAAAACATTCGAATTTGGGAGGAATCGATCCTGGGAGAGCCTCCTTTAAATTCTGTCATGGGCACCAACAATTTAAAGAATTTCCTCCACGCCCAGCAGTTAAACACGATTTGGGACATTTCAAAGTGGAATTCGGATGCAAACAAAAGCTGGAAAGATTGGAATCTGCCGAGAATCCCAAGCCACCTGCACAATGAAGAAAGTCGATTAATCACGCTCCTCCAGGGGAAATCGTCGATCATTGTAAATAAGAAAGACCGAAGGGGATGGGGACAACAATCTGGCTCTTACACAATTTTAGAGGGTTACAAGTTCGCCAAAGCAAATCTGAACGTGGCCCCCAATCCGGCCCTATGGAAAGAAGTCTGGAAATACAAATCCATCCCTAAAATCGACATGTTCATCTGGACACTAGTGCACAACGCCATTCTCACTGGAGATAATCTCAAAAGAAAGGGATGGGAAGGCCCCACGCGTTGTCCCCTCTGCGTCTCAAATGAGAAAAATGTGGCACACATATTGTTGAATTGCTCATTCGCTGGGGAGGTTTGGCATCTGGCGTTAGCTCCTTGGACAACTCAAGTCACTCTCCCGGATGAGATACCCAACCTTTTTCTAAACTGGCAGGCTTTATGCCCCTTCTCCCTCACGAAGAAAGACCAAGTAAAAATATATTGGGGGTACCTTCCCAAGTTTATTTGCTGGAAAATTTGGTTAGAACGCAACGCCCGAGTCTTCCAAGGGAAAGCTACCAGAGAGGGCCAAGTGAGTGAAAAAGCCAAAGCAATGATGGTGGATTTTCTGTCATCCATCGACTTGCCAACAAATAAAGATAAGTTAACTCTGATCAAGGAAGAATGGTTGTCAAGCCTTATCCCAAGTTCTTTGAAAGTGTCAATTGCTCCTCAACCCTCTACTTTCGAGTGGGAAATCAGGTTGGACCCCTCAAACTTCAAAAACTGGCGCAAATCCCTCCAAAGGCATAGTCTTTTCTTTGACGGAGCTTCTAAAGGAAACCCCGGTGAGGCTAGTGGAGGAGGGGTGATTATTGACCTCGAGGAAACAAAGGTGCTTTCGTATTCCTGGGGAATCAACAAGGACACAAACAATATAATTGAAGCTTTATCCCTCTGGCAAGGATTATCTCAAGCCCAAATCATGAACATCACGGACCTCAATGTCTTTGGAGACTCTTGTATCATCATTCAAGCCCTCTCTTGTAAGAACATGACCAAACATATGAGGCTCAGGCAAATCCTTTAGAAAATTAAACTCCTTGTGTCCACTTTCCATTCTATCCATCTATTCCACATTATGCGGGAATTAAATGGTGAAGCAGATAAAGAAACCAACAAAGCAATACTGCTAAGAAAAGGAGTTCTATTACTAGACGGAATCGAGGGATTAGATAAATTACCTTAAACTAGTGAACAAGAGCCAATCCCGAAGTCCCAGTTGAGACTACCCAATGAATACTGAATTTTATTGTGCCAGCAGTTTTCTGTTGTTTTCTTAATATATGTCATACCCGTTCTTGTTAAAAAAAAATTAAAAAAAAATCATGAAGACCTATACCATACCATGCAACAATTGGAACAATTCCAATATGTGAATCTGATGTGGTTACCGAACTACCAACTTTCTGCAGCTGCCAAATCTGTTGTCGCGGTTTTGTTGTCGTGATTTTGTTGCCACAGCTCTGCAGTTACGACTCTGATGTTGCGGTTTTGCTGCCACAATTCTTCTACCGTGGTTTTTCTCTATCAATACTACTTTCCCAAATAACCTTTAACAGATCGATATTCAATATGCTCAAAGATCATACTCATAAGAGACCCTTGGTCTCTTATTTATACTTCTCCAAGTAGCTTCCTCTGGGGGTTATCTTCTAACCAACTTACCCAAGTTCCTTCTTTTGGGGCTAACTCACTTCTAACCACTTTGTCTACTTACAACCACTTTATCCGCAAATAGTAAACTCTCATCTTCTAGTTGCAACTAATTTATTTTTAATTGTTTTCTTGTTGCAACCACTTAACCCATGACTAACCACTTTGACTGGTTAACTCTTCTAGGAGCTTCTAGAATAATTTGAATTATTTGGCCTTTTAGGGGCTTCTAGATAACTCATGAGGGTTCTCCAACTTTACATGGCCATAACTCTCTAGCCGTGAGGAGTTATGTGACGTTCCATGTATCACCGAAAACGACATGAAATATACTATTCATATGGAATAGTTTCTCCTGCAAATTCATTGATATTCATTACATTATTCCTTAATCAAACTTGGGTTCCCTAACCACACTACTGGGCTACTCAACCACCTAACCATTTGGACTTCACAAAGCGTCTTCCCATGAGGGCTTTCACCATAAGGGGACCACTTTGAGAACTTTATCCAAGAGCATCTTCCCGTGAGGGATTTCACCATAAAGGGACCAGTTTGAAAACTTTATCCAAGAGTGTCTTCCGGTGAGGGATTTCACCATAAGGGGGCCACTTTGGAGTTTATCCATTTGGTTCTTCCTATTAACCATGACATGACATCAATGATACAACTTCCTTTGATATCAACCTTCACATCAATTGCAACACATTACTATGACACTACTTGACATTAACCCTTTAACAACAATTACATCAATGACCATATAACCAATAATCAATATATCAATGATACAAACACATCACTATGCCAATACTTGACATCAGTCCCTTGACATCAATGACAACATAGTACAACAATTTTATCAATGTTCAGTTGGCTAACAGATTGCAAGTTTCTACAAAACATATCCAAAGCGCACAAGTTGAGGGTAAGGTTTTACAAAGTTTCAAAGATTTGAAGCTTACCATGGATAAATATGTGTTGCATTTTGATTTTTATGTTATGGATATGACTGATGTGGATGTTATTTTTGGATATCCTTGGATGGAATCAATTGGTGTGGTTAATATTAATTTGGAAAATAAGTTTATGAAATTTTGGTACAAGAAAAAGAAAATTACACTGTGAGATATGTCTCTTAGTAAGCAAGAAGGGCCCATGGGGGCAACTAAAGAAGTTCTTGCAAGGAAAATAATTGTGGAGTTTGAGGTTGAATCAGAAGCAGAGCCTACCAAAACATATGAAGAAAAGTCTCAACACTACAAGGAGAACACCTTCTAGTGGAGGTTTTTGCGGAGGTTTTTAGTGTAACAAAATTTGACAAATTTTCAAAAAAACCTCCACTACAACCTCCTCTATTGGTTGCAGAGGTTTTAATAGAGGTTTTAGTGGATGTTCTATATAACTAAAAAAAATTGGGCGGATGGAAGTTGTAGCGGATGTTTTTTTTCGGTGTGTTTCTTGTCAAAACACACAAGTGCGGTATTGAACAACACACACTGGTACGTTAATATAATAAAATGCATCGGAATAGTAATACAATAAAAAATGCCCCAAACCTAAATATAATAAAAAAACACTCGGTGTCTTTATAACTATTGTGCACCGGTTCCGCCTTTTTCGTCATATGAAGAGCATCGATGCTCTTAAAATTGATACGCATCGGTGCACTCTAATATTTTTCTGCCCTGGAATGTTCAAGTTATAGTTATCACCGGTGCACTTTAGTATTATTACGTCCCATTGTCATTAAGTTAAAGTTAGCCCCGATATGATAATGTTATTCAGACATTCGATATGTTTAATATAAAATGTGTCCCATACTTTTGTAATTAGTACGTACCGATATGTCAAGAACATTATTTTTAGTATGCACTGGTGCATATAATATAGTAAAGACACATGTGTGTAAATATGGTGCGTATAATAAACATAACGCACCGGTACGATAATTTTTTAGCGCACCGGTTAATATTTCAAACACGAGCACTGTACAATTTTGAAACGATAAATATTATTGTACATTATATTGTTTAGGGAACAATGTGTTTTCTCAATAATGCGTGTTTGTACATTATTTTAGTTAATATGTATCGTTGCGTATGACTCCTCAAAACACATCGGTGTCTATATTATGGCTTTAATGAGTTCAAAAGAATACAATGCACTAATATGTATATATTTTAATTCATTTTTTTTTTACAAATTTTCAATTAATTATTTCAAAATCAAATATTTTTTATAATAATATTGTTTTATATTTATGTTATTGCATTTCAATATAATTGCATTAATGCATTATCCAACCAATTAAACCTTTTTTATTTGTATCAATGTAAATCATTCACATATTATTTATTCAGGAACACAACATTTTACAACATTTGACAATGCAATGAAATAAGAAACTCATTTTATTATATATGAATAAGAGACCCATTGTCATACAAAAAGGGACAACGTAAAGGTCTAGTACAATAATCAAATTGCAACCAATTTGTAATTGTTACATTTATTGTTAACATGTCCTCATGCAATTGGGACAATATGTTGAGTACATTAAACCAAATCCCTGATTTTTAGAGACAAATATTCCAAAAAATACTTGTAGTAACATTCAATTATATTGATTGTCATTCATCAGTTGAACTGTTGACATTGATCGAGTTGCGTGCATGCCTCGTTTCTTCATCAATTGTAGGTGATATTGTACTTTGGTTTTTAACATAATTTTTTCTTGATGATTGACCTGGTTTTTTATGTCCTACCCCTTCATCTTCCATCTACAAACATAGAAATAAATTGTAATACACACACACACACTTGGAATAGAGCCTGGGGAAACCCACCGGGTACTTCCCCTCATTTCGAGGATGGTACCCGAGGTAATACAAATTTTGTAGAAAGCTGAGACTTTTTCGATGGCTTTCTCATTTAAGAGCTCAACGTGTTACTTGCGGGAATTGACCYTGGGTGGGGGGCAAAACACCCCTCGGTACAAACCACTCGAGTTAAACCCAATTGACTATATATATATATATATATATATATATATATATATATATATATATATATATATACCTTAGCACCAAGTCTTTCATAAACAATACACATTCTTTTGAAGCCATGCTTCACGAATTCTCTCAAAATCTCCTCTGATGTCTGCATTCCATACTTTGTTTCCTACATGCTTAATACGACATGACAAAGCATAGTCGATATAATCAATATAAAGTTTTCTTGTTTTCTCATTAATTATGAAACAATTAAAGTTAAACAACATAGCTACTTACAATTTGTTCAATTAAACTTTCATTCTTCAACATATACTCACAACCCATACTTAACCCAATTTTTATCAATTCACAAATTGGTTCTTCTTTGTATGTTAGCACCTAGTAGAAGACATCCATGGATAAATGTAAATTAATTATTTAAATATAAAGACCACAACAAACATGAAATCTTAAGAAAGTCTGAAAACGTAAATACTCACGAAGTTTGCGATCAACCATTTTATTCCTCGTCGTCCCGTCTTATGTGATGAATGGATTCTATTTATTTTTCTTATCTGCAACACAACAATTGAAAATTAGCATTTCACGTGATACTTAAATTCAATGTATATAAAAGAATAAAAAATGATTACATACCTCTTATGCACATTGTAGTTGGGATGACTCCTCTTGCGACGAAATTATGTTCATTTCTTTTAATATCTTCTTCTACACTTTTTTGGACAACCCCACTGACATGTCTTTGTTTTCCCCTTGTTTGTCCCTTGGAATTTTCAAAATCTTCCTAGGAAAAAAAGATATAAAAGTTATTAGTTAAAAAAAAAAAAAGATCTCGGTGCATATATTAAGATAATTTGCACCGGGGCAATAACAAAATTCGTACACACCGATGCATCATACATACATATATGCACCAGTATAGTATGACAGTGTTGTGTGAAATTAAAAATGTTTTACAAATTTTTATATTCAGTAGGTGCTTTATGAATTAAGAAAATCACGACTTCCTAAGTACTATTTATTATGCATCGTCGAGCACTGAAGAAATTTAAGAAATGACAATTTCCATATAAAACAATATTTTTCCATTTTAAACTCAATGGTGCGCTCTTTAAGAAATGTGACCCGATGCGTGTTTAGGTAACATGCACACCGCCTACCGCAAAAATGATTTTTTAATAATATTTCCAATTGAAATAAAGCGGTGTTGTTTACAAACAAATATGATCCGGTGCGCTTACTATGTACAAAGCACATCGATCACCGTGAAAGTGTTTTTTTTTAATAAAAAATCGACAACGACATGACGATTTAGGATCCAATGCAATGAGCAGTTTCGTTGCAATGGATAGGAAACACCCATATATAAATAACCAAACCCTATAAAGAAATTGTGCTTAAAAAAAAATCTTCTGGTGTAATATAGAAGGAGAAAACAAAAGAAGAATCAGGAAATTAAGGCTTCCAATACTGAAGGTAACTATGAAATCCCTTTTTTTTTGTTTGGGAATGCACTAAAAAATGTTTGGATCAAATAAGAGAATGATTAAGATGATCAATAGAATGAAATCACATCACTGAAATTTCTCCTTTGCAGATTTCTATGTGATCTACAGTACTCCCCCTCGAATTTGGCTCTTCAAAAAAAATCCACCCACTCATAAATCTTTGTTGATAAATCTATGTTGCACAAATATCCTCTCTAAAATATGGTAAACAATAAAATAATGAATAGTGTTTTCCTTTATAAACACAAATTCTCATTCATTTTTTCGTTGTATATTTTGACGCATTGATGAGAAATGTGTGCATTGTTTTTTTTCCAGAAGTTACGCTTTTTAGTGCACTATTATGTGTGTAGCGCACCAGTGTGGTATGTATAACGCACCGATTTATTTTCGTTATAAATTTCAAAGTATTAATAGTAGGCACATGTTATTTTTCTAACTTGCTTCAATCAGTGCGCTAGGAAGTTAGAAACGCATCGGCATGAATTGTAATTAATAACTCATAGGGGCAGTGTGTAAGTAATAACGCACTGTAAGACAACTACAATTGCATAATGTAAATGCAAACATCCATATTTAAAGATTGTGGCGGCCATAACGGAGGTCATTCTTCAGTGCTTATCTCAATTAAACACACCGATGTGTTTTATTTAAACATATGCACCAAAACGTTTTCAAATGTTAAAGCATACCAGTGGGGGAGAGAGGGGAGAGGGGGAAGGGGATACATCGAGTGAGAGAGGGAGGGGGATACAGAGTGAGGGGGAGAGAGGAGTTGATGCAAGATAAAGAGAGGGGGTATGAGGAGAGAAGTGGAAGGAAGGAGGAAGAGAGTGAGAGAGGGGTTGAGCATCAAATTCACTTTTTCTATGTTTGAGGAGTATATTTGCAGGGATCAAGTAATGTTTTCAGATTTTGTAAATCCAGATTGAGATTTATTGTATAGTTGGGTGAAAAAGAAATGATATTGTAGAAAAAGACAATGATTTTTTAAGCGTGTTGTCAAATTACAAAAGTTATTCGAAGTTATTTTTTAAGTTAGATTGTTCCATGCTACCCAGGATGACGGTTTTTGGCTCAAATGCATGAAAAAAATAATTATAATATCAAATGGCCAATTATTCATATTCCAGCGTCGCCTCATTTCATATCTTTGGAACTCCTTCAAGTTCTCTCACGTTGATTGCAATATGTCTAGATTTTAGTGATAATTCATTTATCTCATTGAATTTATGTTATGTATGCAGGTGCAGTTTAATAATTGTTCATTGAATTTTGTAGGATCAAGATTCATGATCAAGTTTAGATGCTCAAGATATTCCTATGGTCCCAAAATTCCACAAGCTCTTATCAAGAGAAATATACCACAAGCAGATGTTGGATGAAATTGGATAGCTTCTTTACCCTACCAATCCTAACATGCCATCTTCCAACAACCAGCCTGGGTCAATGATATTACACCGTGAATTTGATCTCTTTTATGTAGACAACCCCGTAGGGCATAAGAAAAAGATGTTTGAGTAATTGTATTTTTGGATTTTCAATGGAACTAGTGTAAATGTATTTCTTAATTCGACATTTTTCTTTATAAAGGGGTTGGTTTCATGTTTATTATTGTGAAGAAAATGTCTATGCTTCTAATAAGTGTTTGGTATAATGTTTGAACATATTTAAAAGCATTGTGTTATTAATATTATCAATGTAATGTTCAATATTTTTACAATCAATATCATGATGACGAGCGACCTATCTACCATCTACCGTTGCACCCCACTATGATGTCAAGTCATGAGTTTGTTGCTAAACAAAAAGAGCTCAGAGAGGAAGCACACCAAGAATGGTTGAAACAACCACATATTCAATTCCCACTACGTCTCGAGTCACCAATTCAAAACCTCGACAGTGACACTAGTTCTTCACATGTTGGGGATGAAGGCAATGATATAGAGGTTGCTATGGATGATTTCTCGCGAGATACCCAGGCCATGGACAAAATCTTGTTGGACGCATTCCAACAAAATGAACTAGGGGATGACACTAATGTCGTAGATTCCTTCTATGTAAACTTGAAATCTACTTCCACCACTCCTTTATTTGGTCCAGTACAAGAGTCTACAAGGTCTACCCAGCTAGGGACAACAATGTTAGTGTACAACTTGAAAGCAATGTATGGTATGTTAGACACGTGTTTCATGACACTTTTGAGGTAACTAACCATTAAGTCCCCTAATTTTTTAAGAAACATTGTCACACAATGAAGGAAGAAAATGGTTGATTTTATTCATGCTTCATGACAATGTAAATTTCTATTTCCCACTAATTGCAGGTTATTCGAAAATAAGGTGTTTCTGAATAATAATCGCTTGCCTGATAGTTGCGTAGAGGCAAAAAAAATGATTAAAATGTTGGGTGTTGAGTACATATCATACCATGCATGTATGAATGATTGTATTCTATACAGAAACAAATATGCAGAGAAAGACATATGTATAGAATGTGGGCATGACAGGTACCATAAATAAAAAAACAAGGGTAAGGCACATGGTCCTCCTCATAAGATATTGAGGCACATGCTTATAATTCCAAGGATTCAAAGGCTCTTTCATTGCAAACAATTAGCCATGTTGCAGGGATGACATTCCTCACATAGAAGTGAGCCATGAGTTATGAGAATCCCAGTAGATTCAATAGCCATGAATCATATAGAGGATACATTTCCCGATAAATTCAAGGATGAAGTATGGAGCCTTCGATTGAGCATAGCTATGGATGGAGTTAACCAATATTCCCTCCAAAACACCAACTATTGTGCTTAGCTAGTGGTAGTGATCAATAACAATATCCCCCCATGGTTGTCCATGAAGAATGAACATCTTATGTTGGCTCTTATAGTCCCAGGTAGAATACAAGTGAAGAGAATGGATGTCTACCTCCAACCATTGATCGATAAATTTAAGCAATTATGGGAAGGGATACATGTATATGGTGTATCAATACCCATCCCAATGGAGAGGTCTTTTACATTGTATGGAATATGTATGTACACCATGCACGATTATCCAAGACTAGGAGTTTTCGTTGGGAATCATGTCCATCGATTTGTTTATATATGTAATTTTATTTGGTGCAACTATATTTTTGACACTAACATGTTATATATACATTAACATCACATGTCTTATAACAAAAGGGTAACATGGACGTAAATGTTGTGAACCTTCTATAAAGGCTAGGTGGTCCAATGACTTATGAAAGTTAGTGTACAACTGTTCAAGGGTATTCCTCCTAGAAGACCACCCTTATAGAAGAGTTGCACATGCTTTCAATGGTAAACCAGAGATAACTGAGAGACCTAAAATACTGACACTGAAAGATTGGAATAAGTCATATGACACAAAGAAGGAGAAGGAAATGGCATAATTTTTTGATTCAAATGGGGAACCTATGTTCGATGATCCTGAATTTTTTGACACCTATGTTGAGAAAATGCCCATTGGGATGAAAAGGAAATCTGTATTTTATGAGCTTCTGTATTAGGAGCATATTAAGATTGGTCACTTACTAGATCCCATGCATATATCAAAAAATGTTTCATCTTCTTTATGTAGGCACATATCATGGAATAAAAGAAACGCAATGGCTATCATGAGAGATCTTATTTCTTTGAATACTAAAAAGAGACATTGGCCAAGAAACGAAACTAGAGGAGAGGTTGGTCCCTCTTGGTCTTTTAAAGAAGGTGATGTCCCATGGATTTTGAAGAAAGATGATCTTTCTATAGCGAAGGATGTTATATTGGTGTGAAGGCACCTTCTTTATATGGGTCGACTCTATGATGTTGCTTAATTGTAGATGAAAATTTTTCGGGGTTGAAATCACATAACCATCTAAACCTTCCAAGGGTATGTATGTCGAATACATGATTCTTCTAGTTATATACTGAAGTCGGTAAAAATATTCTATGCACTCCTAGTTTTATGGAAATTAATGATATGTGTGTCTATTTTGTAGTGTAATTATCTTTGCTTATGTGTGGTTGTGTGAACCATGACTTCCCCCAGCACCTGCAACATACCATATCAGATTTTTTTTGCATTTGTACGTTGGATCACATCAAGGGAGATTCATACGGCTAGCAATCCACGATGGCGCTGAGATACAACTGAACTTGTTTGTATGTTTGAGAAGGAATTGCCCACGAGTTGTATGGACTTGCAAGCCCATCTTCTAATTCACCTACATGATGAAGTTGAATTAGCTGGGGTGCTCTCATGTCGTTGGATGTTCTTCTTAGAGAGGTACATGAAAAAATTGAAGGGGTTTGTTCGACAAAGGTAAAAACAGGAGGGCTCTATGGCAAAGGGGTACATAGTATACGAGTCGTTCTATTATGCCAATGAGTACATCAAGAAAATTAACGACACACAAGGGAAAGTCGTTTGGGATGACCATCAATATGAGGACAAAAGGGAAGGGGAGCTACTCCAAACGAACGAAAAAAGATGCTTGATAAAGAGTAAGTCAGTTATATTTTGTCAATTTAGTATAGAGAAATTGTTTACATTGAAGCTCATAATATATATTTCATCCCATGATATTTGTTTTGAATCCTTTTATACATTAGAGAGTATAAATTTTGATGCCATGATCAATAAATTTGTTCTTTAAGTTGATAATATATATTTGATCTCATGCTATTTGTTTTGAATTTTTGTATACAAAAGTGAATTTTGAAATGGATGCCATCAATAAATTCGTTCTTTACAACATAGAGGCAATGCGGTCATGGGTCGTTCTGTATGAAGATAAAAGAAGGAAATGGGACAGTGACAAGAAAGTGTTTAGATGGTTGAATGGTAGAAGCATGCCTTATCCTGATCATTTAAAAGAAAATATGCCAAAAATGTGTCCAAATAGTTGGGTGGTTGACCATATACAAGAGAAATATGCGGTGTCTAGTCTTAACCCACGTGAAGATATGTATGCACTAAACATAGGGATTGAGTGCGACAACTCTATCATGACCTCTATGAGCACCACATTCTATTTATGATATTGCACATTTGAATTGTAACATGTATTATGTTTTATTAATGCTTCGGTTATTAGACATATGATATGCCCTTTGTTTGTGTTTTTACAGGTGCATTTCTTCCCATTTATGTGGGCATATGGACATCATTTTCACACTGAGTATGCTGATTAAGGCCACATCACACAAGATTGTGGAGTGGAGGTTAATTTTGACCAATCTAGTCATGCTAGTTATCATGATGAGAACCTTATAGAGAGGAAGTTAGGTTACATTGGAAAGATACAAGAGATCATGCAAGTAGACTTTTCATTGTTTCAATGTGTTATTTTTTGTTGCAAGTGGTGGGCTACCTTTGACCGAAGAAATGTAAAGGAAGATCATGATAGTGGGCTAATATGTATTAACTCCAACAAAATGTGGGTTGAAATTAAGGAGCCTTATGTTTTCCCAAAACATTGCAACCAAGTGTTTTTTTACCCAGATGTGTTGGATGAGGATTGGTGGTTCGTACTGAGACATGATCTGAGATATAGACATTGTTTTTAGAAAATAATGTTACAATGTGAAGCAAGGAAGATAATCAAGGTGATGGCAACGAAAATTGATTTCATGTAAATGATTTTTTTGGACATTTATATAATGGATGTGTTATTTTTTTTTGTAAGCTAAAATTCGTATTACCTCCTTAACTTAATCAATGCATCTGCAAGGGTGCTTAGTGATTAGCCTCACATTAAAGGAAACCAGAGCCAATAGTAGGGTCCATTGAAATATTCCAAAACTACCTTAAAATCCATTAACAAAATGACAAAAAAGTTTGTAAAACTTACTAAAGTTGACCGAGTTTCTGCAGAGGCTAAAGCCTATAAAAACTAAATTGCCACTATCTAAAAATCCATACATAGAGTCAAGGGAATTGTCCAGAAAACAAATAGCGTCAGTACGAGAAGCATGCAGCCTCCACTCCAGAGAGAAGGCATAAGGTTGGTGGAAAATTGGACATCTCGAATGCACCAGCTCGCTTGAGAATGAGTCAAATAGAGCATCCATCCTGCGATTGATAATCTCCTGGAAAAATTGTTGTTCTGAGACTACCTCGCACAATTCGAAGAGAAGTTAGGGTTGTTCCTTTGTTAGACAATGCAGAGAGCTATCACCCGTGTCAGAGGGACTAGAACTCGGAGAGGTCTGAGAAATTGCTTGAACCAGAGTTGGTTTTGGTGGAGGTATATCCTATATAACAGGGAACCCCTAGTGCCCCTCAGGGGGATCCCATTATGTTCTCTCCCTCGATGTTGGTGTCGATGCATGGTGTTGTTCTGGCTCTAGTATGACCTGAAAATTCGCCTCTATCCCTGTTGGGTCATGGACCTCCCTGTTGTTGCTACTAGCGACCGAATTGAGCTCTGTAGAGGGTTGACGAGAAGTAGAGGACTGTAAGGAAGGATTGGAGAGATGTCGTCGATTGGCCAAGTAACGATATTAAGTGGGTCTACGTTTGGGTCAACCTCTTTATCTTGACATGGTGGTCAGAAGGACGCAAATATCTGGGTGAAAACCACAATGGTTAATGAAGGGGAAGGCTAGACTTGAACACGTAGAGCAAGAGAAAGGAGGAAGGTGCCAAAAAATTGGAATGTCGTCAGGAGGGCAAGGGGAAATTAACCTATGTGCCATTGAATGTGCCATTAAGGTGACAATAACATTGAATAGGGACTTGGTATTGTCTTGAAGAGACGATCGCACCCTCCGTATTAACTGAGCTACATTCCCCATGGGTCGAGGACTGGTGCAGAGTGTGCGAGCGTTAATGCCTTGCATTGGGAGGTGGTGGAATGGAGAACCATCGGTCTAGGATGACAGGACTATCGACATGTGAACAAACAAATGGAACCCCATCCGGGGGATAGGAATCCAAACGGGCTAAGTCAAGACATTGCTTTAGAATAAGGGGGGTAGGGATGAGGGTGGCCTCCAAGCAGAAATCCTCTCATGTTAAGGAGACTCCCTCATTCGCCAGATGATTCACTACTTTATTTGCATCTCTTCTAATATGGGAGGGGATTAGGACCAGGTTAGGGAAAAGAGTGGATTTGAAGATTTCAAGGGATTTGAGAAGGCGCTAGCTCAAAGAGACTTTAGCTGGATCAGAGCCATGCAAGATTTTTGTGGCTAAGGAGATAATGACTTGAGAATCCCCTTCGATTATTAGTTGTGTTATACCCATATGCAAAGATAGTTGGATTCCTTTGAGTAGACCCCAAAGCTTAGAAAAATTGTTGGATTTAAAACCCAGGTACCCGTCCATAATGTGTTTGATGCCACCTTAACTGTTTCAAATAACTATTCCAAATCCTGCAGGTCCTGGATTACCTTTAGAGGCTCCGTCAAAATTTAGCTTATGAAATCTTGGAGGAGGACTTTTCCAAACAACCAAAGAGGGATTGGGCATTGAGTGGGAGGGGGGGTTAGACAGAGCTTGGGTCTAACTCAGGTTAAGGTGCCAATTGGAGAGGATGATGCATTTAGAAGGATTGCAAGTGAGTTCCTTAGCTGACCAAGTTTGAGCTATGACTGTCTCTTGGATGTTGGCATAAATTTTTGACAAAACCTGTTGTAGATATGAGTGCTTGGACTAAAAAATCATTTTATTCCTCTCTTTCTAGATTTGCCATACCATAAAGCAGGGAATGAGTTGCCAAATCCTGTTGAGAACAGGATTGGTGAAGGCTGCTTGGCACCATTGTTCAATGGTGATTGTTATACTGCCTCTTGCTATGTTCGTGAAGGATGAACATCTTATGTTGTCTCTTATAGTCCCGAGTAGAAGACAAGTGAATAGATTAGATGTCTACCTCCAACCATTGATTGATGAATTTAAGCAATTATGGGAAGGAATACATGTATACAGTGTATCAAAACCCATCCCAATGGAGAGGTCTTTAACGTTGTATGGCATATGTACGTACACCATGCACGATTATCCAAGACTAGGAGTTTGCTTCGGGAATCATGTTCATTGATTTGTTTATATCTGTAATTTTATTTGGTGCAACTATATTTTTTACACTAACATGCTATGTATACATTAACATCGCAGGTCTTGTAACAAAAGGGTAACATGGATGCAAATGTTGTGGACCTTCTATAAAGTCTAGGTGATCCAATGACCTATGAAAGCGATGTACGACTGTTCGAGGGTATCCCTCCCAAAAGACCACCCTTATAGAAGAGTTGCACCTGCTTTCAATGGTAAACTAGAGATAACCCAAAGATTCAAAATAATGACACCTACAGATTGGAATAGGGCATATGACATAGAAAAGGAGAAGGAAATGGCATAATTATTTGATTCAAATGTGGAACATATGTTCCATGATCTTGACACCTATGTTGAGAAAATGCCCATTGGGACTAAAAGGAAACTTGTATTTTATGAGCTTCCATATTGGGAGCATCTTCATATTGGTCACTTACTAGATCCCATGCATATATTCAAAAATGTTTCATCTTCTTTATAGAGGCACATATCATGGAATAAAAACAACACATTGGATTTCATGAGAGATCTTATTGCTTCGAATACTAAAGAGAGACATTGGCCAAGAAACAAAACTAGAGGAGAGGTTAGTCCCTCTTGGTCTTTTAAAGAAGGTGATGTCCCATGGATTTTGAAGAAAGATGATCTTTCTATGGTGAAGGATGTTATATTGGTGTGAAGGCACCTTCTTTGTATGGGTCGAATCTACGACGTTGCTTCACTGTAGATGATAATTTTTCGAGGTTGAAATCACATGACCATCTGAATCTTCTAAGGGTATGTATGTTGAATACATGATTCTTCTAGTTCTATACTAGCGTCAGTAAAAATATGTTATGCACTCATAGTTTTATGGAAATTAATGATATGTGTATCTATTTTTTAGTGTAGTTATTGTTTGTTCATGCGTGGTTGTGTGAACCATGAATTCCCCCAGTACCTGCAACGTGCCATATCGAAATTGTTTGTATTTGCACGTTGGATCGCATCAAGGGAGATTCATACGGCTAGCATTCTACGATGGTGCTAAGAGAGAACAAAGATTGTTTGTATGTTTGATAAGGATCTGGCCATGAGTTTTATGGACTTGCAAGTCCATCTTCTAATTCACCTACCTGATCAAGTTGAATTAGTTGGAGTGATCTCATGTTGTTGGATGTTTTTTTAATAGAGGTACATGAAAAAATTGAAGGGGTTTGTTTGACAAAGGGAAAAACTGGAGGGCTCTATGGTAGAGAGGTACATAGTATACGAGTTGTTCTATTATGTCAGTGAGTACATCAAGAAAATCAACGACACACAAGGGGTAGACGTTTGGGATGACCATCAAGATGAGGACAAAAGGGGAGGGGAGCTACTCCAAACGAATGAAAAAAGGCACTTGATAAAGAGTAAGTCAATTATATTTTTTCGATTTAGTACAAAGAAATTGTTTACATTGAAGTTGATAATATATATTTCATCCCATGCTATTTGTTTTGAATCATTTTATACATCAATGAGTTTAGAAATTTTGATGCCATGACCAATAAATTTGTTCTTTAAGTTGATAATATATATTTGATCTCATGTTATTTGTTTTGAATTTTTGTATACATCAGTGAATTTTGAAATGGATTCCATCAATAATTTGTTCTTTACAATGTGGCTATGTGTCGCGTTGTATGAAGAGAAAATAAGGAAATGGGACGATGACAAGAAAAAATGTAGATGGTTGAATGGTAGAAGCATGCCTTATCCTGATCAGTTAAAAGACAATATGCCAAAACTATGTCCCAACAGTTGGGTGGCTGACCAGATACAAGAGAAATATGCGGTGTCTGTTCGTAACCCATGTGGAGAAGATCTGTATGCACTAAACATAGGGATTGGGTGCAACAACTTTGTAATAACCTCTATGAGCACCACATTATATTTATGATATTTCACATTTGAATTGTAACATGTATTATGTTTTTACTAATGCTTCAATTATTAGACATATGACATGCCCTTTGTTTGAGTTTTTACAGGTGCATTTCTTCCCATCTATGTGGGCATATGGACATCATTTTCACATTGAGAATGCTAATGAAGGCCACATCACACAAGAGTGTGGAGTGGAGGTTGAGTTCGACCAATCTAGTCATGCTAGTTATCATGATGAAACCCTGATAGAGGGGAAGTTAGGTTATATTTGAAAGATACAAGAGATCATGCAAGTGGACTTCTCATTATTTCAATGTGTTATTTTTTGTTGCAAGTGGTGGGATACCTTCGACTGAAGAGATGTAAAGGAAGATCGTGATAGTGGGCTAATATGTATTAACTCTAAAAAAATGTGGGTTGAAAGTAAGTAGCCTTATGTTTTCCCAAAAAATTGCAACCAAGTTTTTTTTACCCAGATGTGTTGGATGGGGATTGGTGGTTCATACTGAGACATGATCTGAGATATAAACATATTTTTGAGAAAACAATGTTACAATGCCAAGTGAGGAAGATAACTAGGGTGATGGAAACGAAAATTGATTTCATGTAAATGATTTTTTTGGACATTTATATTGTGGATATGTCATTTTTTTTTGTAAGATAAAATTTGTATTACCTACTTAACTGAATCAATACATCTGCCAGGGATTTTGGTGAGTGGGATACCATTAACGAAAACTAGAGGCAACAACAGGCCCCATTGAAATTGTCCAAAACTACCTTAAAATCCATTAACAAAATGACAGTTTTTTTTGTAGAACTTACAAAAGTTGACTGAGTTTTTGCAAAGGCTAAACCCTATCAAAACTAAATATACACTATCTAAAAAGCCATACGTATAGAGTCAAGGGAATTGCTTAGAAAACTAAATAGCATCAGTACTAGAAGCAGGTGGCCTCCACTTCAAAGTGAAGGCATAAGGTTGGTGGTAAACTAGACATTTGGAATGCACAGAATCACTTGAGAATGAGTCAAACAAAGCATCCATCCTATGATTGATAATGTTGTGGTGAAATTGTTGATTTGAGATTGCCTTGCGCAATTCGAAGAGAAGCCATAGTTGTTCCTCTATTAGACAATGCAGAGAGCTATCACCCATGCTAGAGGGACTCGAACTCAAAGAGGCATGAGAAATTGCTTGAACTGGAGCTAGGTTTGTTGAAGGTATCTCCTCAGCTATGACGGGGAACCCCATGTGCCACTTAGGGGGATCCCACTCTGTTCTCTCCCCCAATTTTGGTGTTGTTGTGGCTCTGGGCCAACCTGAAAATTCCCTTCTATCCCTGGAGGGTCATGGACCTCCTTGTTGATGCTACTGGGGCACAAATAGAGCTTTGCAGAGGGATGACGGGAAGTAGAGGACTGTAAGGAAGGATTGGAAAGACGTCCTCGATTGGCCAAGTAACGATAATAAGAGGGTCCGCGTTTGGGTCGACCTCTTTCTCTTGACATGGTGGTCAGAAGGACGTAGATATCCAGGTGAAAAACATAATTGTTAATGGAGGGGAAGGCCAATCTTGGACACATAGAGTAGGAGAAAGGACGAAGGTGGCAAAAAACTAGAATGTCGTCAGGAGGGGAAGGGGAAATTAATCTCTGTGCCATTGAATACACCATTAAGGTTACAAGAATTTTGAACACAGTCTTCGTACTGCGTTGACGAGAGGATCGCACCCTCCATATTAACTAAGCTACATTCCCCATGGGTTGAGGATTGGTGTAGAGTGTGCAAGTGTTAATGCCTATCATTGGGAGGTGGTGGAATGGAGAACCGACGACCGAGGATGACAGAACTATCGACGTGTGAATGAACAAAAGACACCCCATTTGAGGGATGGGAACCCAAACAGGCTAAGTCAAGATATTCCTTTAAAATAAGGGGGGCAGGGATGAAGGTAGCCTCCAAGCAGAAATCCTCTCATGTTAAGGAGACTCCTCTCATTCGCTAGATAACCCACTACTTTATTTGCATCCCTTCTAATATGGGAGGGTATTGGGACCAGTTTAGGGAGAAGAGTGGATTTGAATATTTGAAGGGAGTTGAGAAGGTGCTAGCTCGGAAAGACTTTAGTTGGATCAGAGCCATGCAAGATTTTTGTGGCTAAGGAGATAATGAATTAAGAATCCCCTTCGGTTATTAGTTGTGTTATACCCAGATGCAGAGCTATTTGGAGTCCTTTGAGTAGACCCCATAGCTTAGTAGAATTGTTGGAGTCAAAACCGAGGTACCTGTCCATAATGTGGTTGATGCCACCTGAATTGTTTCGAATGACTGCTCCAAAGCCTACAGGTACTGGATTACATTTAGAGGCACCATCAAAATTTAGCTTATGAAAGCCCGAAGGAGGAATTTTCCAAACAACCAGAGAGGGATTGAGAATTGAGTGGGAGGGGGTGTTAGACAGAGGTTGGGTCTGATTCAAGTTAAGGTTCCAATTGGAGAGGATGATGCATTTAGAAGGATTTCAAGTGAGATCCTCAACTGAGCAAGTTTGAGCTCTGACTGTCTCTTGGATGTTGGCATAATTTTTTTACCAAACCTGTTATAGAGACGAGTGATTAGACTAAAAAATCCTTTTATTCCTTCCTTTCAAGATTTTCCATACCAAAAAGCTGGGAATTAGTAGCCAAATCCTGTTGAGAACAAGATTGGTGAAGGTTGCTTGATGCCATTGCTCAATAATGGTGGTTATGTTGCCTCTTGCTATGTCCATTTTCCTCGTGATTTGAGCGATCATGTCCCAAATTTATGCGCTGAAATGACATTGATTTAGTAAATGCTCCATGGATTCCTCTTGTTGCATACAAAGAGAGCAGGTTGAAGGTCTCATGAATCCTCTTTTGTGTAAATTGTCCCAAGTCAAGATGCAATTTTGGATGAGTAGCTAGAGTAACATGGATACCTTTGGCCACAGGTTGGATTTCCAAATTTTTTCCATATTTCATTCGATGGTTGTAGATGCACTTTGGTTTTAAGATTGAAGGCTTCTTTTATATTGAAAGTGTATGTTGGGGAAGGCCCTTAGCGTAGGATGTCTTCCTCTTCACCCTTTTTTATTTTTCTCTAGGAGATCGCCTCTTTCCATGGGCATAAGTCAGACTCCTCCGACAACTCTAGATCCCTGTGTGTGACCTTCCAGTCTCGCTAGTGAGAAGTTGTAGGCTCTTCTCTCCATATATTCTCCACCTATAGGTGTCTTAAACCTTACATGAGTGCATAGATGGATTGTAGGTTATCTTGAGATACCAAGGGAGGTAGTTGCTACTAGGAATTTGTCCAAAAGAGGGTTGCATGTCCATTCCTTATCTCCCAAAAAGCATGTTCCTGAATTAGGGGCCTATTTTTCCACGCTATATTCCAGATGTTAGAATCATGTATCCAATCATTCATTTTAATCAGATTGACTTCTGCACAGTTGGGAGCGTATTTTTGTTTCCAAAGGCATGCCCATAATTCTTTAGGATGGTTTAACCATCGCCGCCAGATTTTCGCCCCCATTCTCGCATTTAATTTGCAAGGGTCCCTTAGCCAAAGATCCCCCTTGAGCTTGGGTCTACAAATGTTGTCCCAACTTACCAAAGCCCGTTTTCTCTTTGAATGATGACCTTTCCAAATAAACCTTCTTTGAAGATTGTGAATGGCTTGGAGCACCTTCTATGGGGCGACAAGGGTGGAAAAGAGGCAGATTGGTATTGCTAGCATGAAATATTGGAGGAGCACTAGGCGACCCGTCGGATTGAGGGATCTAAAGGTCCACAAGTTTAGATGATTGGTTAGATATTGTAGGAGAGGTTCCCAAGAAATGTTCCTTGCCGCGAAATCTGAAAGAGGGATGCCAAGGTAATTGGATAAAAGACAACTCTTAGGAATGTTGAGCATGCGTGAAATGTGATTCTAGATGGCCTCCAGAGTGTTGAAAAGGAAGATTTGAGACTTCGCAAGGTTTATGGTTGTACTCGAAGCATTGTTGAAGTTGGAGAGGATTTCTTTGAATTTTTAGGATTCCTGAGTCGTGGGCATCGCCATGAGCATGGTATCGTCCACAAATTGGCTATGTGAGGCGGCCGAGGTGTATGCCATGTAGGGGGAGGCCTAAGAGGGATCCATCCTCAATAGAGGCCTTAATATATTTACTTAGTCCTTCAACCATTATGACAAAGAGAAAAGGAGAGAGAGGGTCCCCTTGCTGGATGCCTCTGGTGCGGGAGAAAGTCTTGAATGGAACCCCATTAACCAAGATGGAAAAGAAAGTGAAAGATGTGAGGTTATGGATCCAACAAACCCACTCTTCACAAAATCCAAAAGCTAAAAGCACATAATTGATGTATTTCCAACTTAAGAAATCAAAAGCTTTAGAGAGATCAAGTTTTATAAGAATGCCTTGAGTTCTAGTTGTCTTAAGGGAATGGATCACTTCATGGACCAAAATTACACTGTCAAGAATTTGATGTCCTTCAACATATCTCGATTGTTCTTGGAGATGATGGAAGGGAAGATCGGCTTGAGTCTAAGAGAGATAATCTTGGTAATGATCTTGTAAACGACATTGCACAAAGTAATGGGTTTGAACTGTTGAGGGTGCGAGACTCTTTCCTCCTTGGGGATTAGAGTAAGGAAGGTAACATTAAGTGTTGGAAAGACATTCCTAGAGATGCGATATTCCTCCAACAACTACCATACCTCCTCTTGGACCATTGGATAACAATAATGAAATAAGTTTGATGTGAAGCCGTATGGTCCCGGGGTTTTCCTTGTTGGTGTCTCCTTCATTGCCTGATCCACCTCCTCAATCGAAATGGGCCTCATATGTGCCTCATTATGTTCTCTTGAGATGATATGGGGAATGTGCTAAACTATGGTGGCTATGGCTTCAGATCTATCCTGGACCGGTTCCATGAGAAAGTCTTTATAGTAGTTGACCAACTCAGATTCCATACCCTCATGATCCATGATTGCTTGACCCTCATTGTTTTCTAATTTGGTAATTTGATTTACATACCTTTTGTGGATCATGGAACAATGAAAGAACTTAGTGTTCTTTTCTCCCTTCTTGAGCCATTGAACTCTGGATTTCTAGCGCCAAAGAATTTCCACCTGTTTATACCTTTCTTCTAGTTTTTGCTTCAAGTTTTCTTCTTTCTCCTTCAAGGAATCCGAGTAACCGTGGGAGATAACTTCTCGTTGGATTTCCTCAAGGCACTGCTCAATGATTTGTTGAGCCTGAAATATATTGCCAAAAACATATTTGTTCCAGTCTTGTAGCTGCTTCTTGAAATTATTGACCCTTTGTTGGAATTTATACATTAAGGAGGCATGCAAAACTTCTGTGCTTTTCCCACCATGTGTTGGCAAGCTCCTAAAATTTAGGAAAGGAGAGCCAAAAATTTTCAAACTTGAAAGGATTGAATTTAGGTGTACTGAAAATATCAATCCACAGCTAGATTGGTCAGTGATCCGATCTAGATTTTGGAAGAATGTTGGTCTCAAGGAGGGTTCCATCCAACATTAGGGACTTTGATATGAGGAATCAATCTAGGCGGTAGGATACCTAGTGCATGCCAAATCATTTGTTCATCCAAGTGAACATATTGTTTTGTGTCTCAACATCAATTAGATGGAGATTGTTTATCATGTCCTGAAAGTTCACACTTTCCCTGTCAAGCCTTCATATGCCACCTTTTTTCTTCCAAAGAGAGGATGATGTTGAAATCTCCTCCCATTATCCACCATTGTTGGCCTACTACATGGCTTAAAGAAGACATGATTTTTAGGAAATTATTCTTTTCCTGTGTTGCCTAAGGGCCATATGCATTAGTTATGATCCCTTCTTTGTCATATCTAATGGCTCTATACTTAGCAATTAGAGTCCAAGGGCTGGAGTAGAAATTATCCAAAAGAATTGTTGTTGGATTCCATAGGATTTCTATGCCACTGACTGCTCCCTAAGAATCGTCGAAGACAGAGCATCCCTGCCTCCAACATCTTGAAAATACATTTTTCGTGGTGCTTCATGCACATTTCGTTTCTTGAAGAAAAAGTATGTTTGGTTCCTTTGGCATGATACAATTTCATAGAACTCTTTGTTTATTCCTCTCGTTTAGGCCTCATAAATTACAGTAGTTAATCTTCATGAGGAAGATGGCTGGAGGGAAAAGAAACCCACGGTGAGTCTATGGACTTGCCCCGAGTTGATCATGTAGCTGCCAATATCACGAATAATTTGTTGCATCATTTTTTGTCCTCATCTCTTAGTTTCCATGGGTGTTTTCCTATGGTCTTTTTGCAGGTCTGAGTGTATTCTCGATCCTCCACCAAATCAAGATGTTTCTCTAGTAGTTGAGTCCATGTAGACCTTATGAACCTTACATAATTTCTCTAAAGGAAGAGATTGTAGTTCCTGATTGATGTAAGACTCTTCAAGTTTATCCACGTTGATATGAGTCAGGTCTTGTTCATCCACTATCATTTCCATGTCTCCACCATCTTCTATAATGTGATCCTTCTCCTGTTGTGTTGGGATATGGGGGGGTCAATCTGTTCCAGTACTGGATCTCAAGTCTGCTTTCCCTTGCCTTTTACATTGCTTTTGCTACCAATGAGATAAGGGTTTTCCACTTTTTGGGATTTTGATAGCTGGTTTAATATCTCAAAAGAATTGCTCATGGAAGGTCTTTTGGCCTCGAATTTAGCTGGGCTTTTGGGGATTTTTCTTCCGTCAGCTTTGCACTTGAGCAAAGTCATCCTTGGAGGTGCCCTACGTGTCTTCATCTTGGGGAGTAGGGGCGTTTTGGGGGCAGTCTCTAAAAGATGACCATGCTCATGGAATTTCCCGCATCAGAAGCGTATGTGCTCATAGTCTATTGTCTGAACCCATTCCTCATCTAGGAATTCTAGGGTGAGGGAACCCGGTAAAGCCCTAGCAATGTTCATATAAACACAAATGCGAGCATAAGAGGTATACCTTCGTTGCTTTGTGGCTTCTGATGATTTGACATATCTGTCGAGCGTGTTGTCGATGCCATTCAATATTTCCTCTAGCCAAAACTCCAGGGGTAGTGAGTAAATTCAGATCCAGACCGATGCATGCGAAAAGTCTTCCTTTTCAGGGCTTAAGCGGTCAGTCAAAAACCAAAGGTAGAGCTCCACAGAGTTGAAGAAGTAGGGCCCATTTTCGAAAATACGATCTTTGTCCTCCAGATTGGTAAAAATAACTATGAAAAACCCTTTGGAGCCCAGTTGAAGGTCGTAGTGCCCCTTAGGGTTCCAATGGGTTTTGATCTAGCGAATCAAGTCCCGTTCTTAGGGCCACAAACCCATAAATTTTCTGATCAGCGCGTGTTCCTTCATGAGCTGGGTGTGTTCTCCCACTCGGTTGGAGCAGATCACGTATCTTGGCGTCGTTGTTGCTTGAGGAATGCACTTCCCATGTTCCCACTTGCGAGTCACTTTTGGATGAGAAGTATCGGTTTATGTATCCATGGCCTTGTTATTTTGTTGTTTCGCCTCCAAGAGTTGCTCTCGAATATGTGGCGGTGACTTAAAGGGAGGTCGCTTGCTCATGGTTCTCGGTGGTTCATTGGCTACGACCTTGCTACATGAGGGGGTTTGCACCCCTTCTATTGCGGCCATGTCCGAGCTACCAGTCCGCAGGTAATAGAGGTGTATTTGCTACGAAGAGGAGAATCAAATCCTGTATTTTTTTTCCAGGTACTTTCCCTCATTTCGATAAACCCTACAATAATATACTCATTAAGAGCTCAACATGTCACTTGTGGGAATTGAACTTGGGTGGCGAGGAAAAATATGTTTTTTTTTTCCTTCATTTTATAATTATGTTGAATATGAAAAGTTAACAACCATTTACAACCACAATATTGAAAATACATTAAATAGACGTACAAGCATAATATTTGGTTTTGATATATTTTCATTGTCATATTTATTGTTTATTATAGCAAATTTAGTTGTATTGTATTAAAATATGTTTATGTTAACCTTTGAATTACTAAGCATTAATTGAGATATCACAAAGTTGGTGGCGTACAATAGTAAATATTTATTTTAAATTATATTTTATTTAATGAAAAAATGAATATATTAAAAAATATTCAAACCTTGAAATTTTTATTGTTTGATAAAATCAAAATTCAAATAAATATAGTCTTACTTTGATGGAACTTCTAAAGACAATTCCAACAAAATAACTTCGTGCAACATCTACTCTACTTGTGGTGCAATTGCCATTTACCAACTTTGATGGCATTCCGCACCTCAAATAACACAACTATCATGGCCTTCACCTATTCCACTCCATCCTTTAGTTTTATAATCATATAAACTTATATTAATAATTATTTTTACATTCTCCTCGAAATAAGTGACAATATATGAAGGGCATGGAAATTCTAAAATGGTCTTTTTCTAGAGCCTAGTCATAATTAAGGAAAATTTTAATGAACCATACTTATCTAAAAGTATAGAATCCTTTGTCAATTTTACCAATTCTTAAAATAATAATCATAAAATGTTGGGTGATATTATTTTTTAATAAAAGATTCATAAAGTCTGTATAAGAGTAAAACATTGTGAAACCATTTCATCGAAAGTGTATAGATCAAAATGCATTATTAT
Organism: Picea engelmannii; assembly: GCA_009831015.1. Classification (NCBI taxonomy): domain Eukaryota; kingdom Viridiplantae; phylum Streptophyta; class Pinopsida; order Pinales; family Pinaceae; genus Picea; species Picea engelmannii. The sequence continues at coordinate 216,143 of ML808782.1, forward strand.
TCTCTATATTTATTATTTTAAATTTAATTGAAATTTTTTCATATATTATAATAGCTGGATAATATAAATTAAGAAAATCTTTGGAAAAAATAAATATTAAAAAATTATAATCATGGTTATTTTAGTAAACAATTATATTATAACTTTTTCTTGTAGTCTTTGAATAATAAAAACTAAAAAATAACATCATTATTACATCATCAACATTATTATTAGTGAATAATTATGTTATAATCATTTATGTTATTATTATGATATATGAAAAAGACATAAATATTGAAATAAAAAACATTTCACTCATCATATTTAAGTATTTTTGTTTCTAAACACATTTAATGAACATATTGTATCTTGTTGGCCAACAAACAATTCACCTTGAACAACAATTAAACATTATATGACATTAATGGTTATAACTTTTTGCAATGATAATCCAAATTAAACATTTTCATAAAAGTAAAGTTAAATATTAAATGACATCTATAAATTTAATTGAGTGATACATATCAAATTTCACGTAAAAATAGAAAAAGCATTAACAATGTTCATCATTATCATACTCTTATTACATTTTATAAATCAAACAACAACAACAACCACAACATTATATGAAAACATAATATACATGAGTGATATACATATAAATATACATGTCAAACATACATCTCAACAAAATCTACAAAAAACATGTCATGTATAGATCTCCAATCAAATATAAAACAATCAATATAAATGTCAATCAGTACCACTACTAGCTGGGTCCACCACCAAAGCCAGGTGCATTGGTGTCTCTGCTATCATAGGTAGAGCCTCTACCAAGAACAATTATCTCAAAAACAAATCTTGACATAAGTGCACTATCAAGTGTCTCTATATCATTATAATGGATATGTGCATCAACAATACCCAATGTGATCATAGTTTCCAAAGCATGAAAAGCTTGTGACACGTGTGGAGGAAGAGGGGGATTGGTGGATGATGACACATGTGGACTAGGAGAAAGCAATGATCGGCAGATGGTGACACAAGCAAATGAAGAAGGGGAGGAGGAGGACCTAACGTGGATACAAGGTCAGACACATGTGGAGAGGAAATGTGAGGAGGAGGATAGATGTGGATGGACGATCGGTAGATGCTGCAACCGACTCATGTGGAGGAGAATTAAGAGGAGGAGGAGGATCATGCGGTGGAGTAGAGGATGTGGATGGCTTTGCTGATGAGCTAGATGTGGTGTGATCATGAGCACCAACCCTCAACGTATCACTGAGGTTGACCGCACCAATAATATGATGCATCAACATCGTTATGCCACAAGGAAAATGCCTCCATGTAGTAGAGAGCACCTCTACTTGTAATACGTCTCTAGGGGGTACATGTACCACTCAATGACTAGTTATGACACGACATAGTTCATCCGCCACCTCTAGCCAGATTCTCGAATCTGGCTTGCGTGGCATGTGGGGTCTTTGTACTATTAGAGGCTGCTCCTTTTCCTCCTCCATCACCCCATCCTCGTGTTGGGGAGGCGCATCCCCATCATATGTGCTATATATGCAAAACAATATATAATAATTATAAGATAATTGAAACAAAATGTTATAATAAACTACATGTGCATTAAATAAGACATAAAAATATGCAAATAGATTGATCTAAACACAATGATAATATTACCTCTCTCATCCGGTGGCTCCTCTGTTGCTAATCAGATGTTTGGACATCGTCTCCAATCTATCCCCACATACAGGTACTCTATAATATCAAGGACATTGTCATCCTCGCTAGACAATAAATCAATAACCGACCTTCCCACCAGAGTAATGACATACTTGGGTTGGCCCCTCTCGGGCATGAACTGCCCCCACATGCACATACGTGCATCAAACATAGGCCTAACAGGAAAGCGAAGTACCGCTATCCAAGTGGCATGAACCCTCTCAAAAAATAGTGTATACAACTCAAATGCGAATGGGAAGAATATTGTCCCAGAGAAAATAGAGTGATAGTGATCTAATGCACGACAAAATCGTCTCAAAAAAATATCTGCGCGCCTAATCAATCAGGGATCTTGCAATAAACTATCTAAATAATACAACATAAGGAAACTAATGCATTGCTCATTAGAGCTATATTGTGGCAGTGACAATAGCATATAACACAGGCACCTAACATCCTCTCTCTCAGATCTACCTATCTGCAACAGACCACCTTTAACCTGGAAATTCGAAGCTAAAGTAATATCTGGACTGACATATCTCTTCACATATGCGAGTTGGGTCTCTCTTGTAGAAATGAGAGCTAGTGCAGGGAAATGGGGAAAATACATCCCCCTCCTAGACAAACCAGTGATAAAATACACATCCTCCTCCGTGGGATGATACCACATATCTGGACCAATCCTAAACCCTTGTCTCCCATGATCCCATTGATGGATCAACTGCTGTAACAATACAGAGTTACCCCGAAGGGATCTTCCCTCCTGATAAAATTTCGGGAGGCCAATATCCATCAAAAGGTCATGAGTATGTTGTGAAATAGGGTAGGGATAAGTCTCCATATCCCTCTCCATGGCCTCCCACTCTTGCACAAAAGCATATGTCTCGACCCGCCTCCTCCTACTCTCGTCGTCATCGCCTCTGATTCACATACAAATATTGTTAGGCACTTATATAAAGATAAAATAAATTGAAATTATAAAAAAAAATACACATATAAATGATGTGTATTTAAAAAAATCATTTTTTTTATTACAAATAGTTCATATGCCTCGCAGTCGGTGCGCTATCACAAAACAACAACAATGTTAAGCGGTGCGTCCCATAGGACTATCGGCACTGACGAGGTGCTTCTATTAGTACTGGTTCATCTCGTTAACAAAGACGCATTGCAACAATAAAATTTTTAACACAGAAATCGACGGTGTCGTTTATTAAACTAAATGCACTGGTGCACCATGTCTACCAGAGCACCGACATGTTGTCAACCTGTGACATTTTCTTTATGACACCGGTGTGTTTGGTGGACTGATGGGCACTACTAAGATAAACTTCATTATCGCAGTTGAAGTGGTGTGAAAGGTTACTACTAACGTGTTGGCACCACTGTGATAGTGGAGCACCGATGTTTTGTACATCGATGCCTTGTAAAGGATAAAGCGCCAGAAACGAGGCATCCTATGAAACACTCCGCTATGAAAATTTGGGCAATATATGTCCCGATGCATTTCTGTATACAAAACCAGTGCGTTGGTGACCTAGATTATTTTCGAAACAAAATGAAAACAAAGATATTACAATGAAATACACATAAAAATTGCCAAAAACAGAGAAATACAACAATACATGATTTCTATTAATGAAAGAAATGTACAAAGACTGTAAAAATACCAAGTGCAAGACTCGCTAAAATGGTGGCAGCTTTATCTCTGAGAAGAGATGTGACGACTACGCTAATTTGCAAGAAGATGAGTACAATGAGGCTTTGAAGGAATTTTTATGATAAACATGAATGCCAAAACCCTAGACATCCAAAAACCTAACCCTAAGAGATGAAGCGCCAAAACTCATGTGGGCCCCGTTAGGGTAAGTTAGTACATTAACTTCCCGGGGTTGTAACTTTTGCATACGATCTCCGTTTTAGGCGTGTGATAACCCATTGGAAACGTATTTTCGATAACTACACATTATGCCATCAAAAATTGACTTTGTCCCCATTACAGAGAAATGTGATGAATTGAAAACTGTCAAGATGAGCCAGTTGGAATTTGGAACAGGTGGGTGGCCACCAATATCCACCTGGATCAATTGGATTACAATGGTTGCACCGCTACGTTAAATTTTATAAATCGTTATGTTGACAATGTCGTTAACTAAGTGAAGTGTACTGGTGGGTAATGTTAAATAACACCGATGCGATTTATTCAGTGCATGTATGATTTTTATAAAGCATGGTAGTGTGTTTGAACATTAATGTGCTGGGGTGTTATGTGTCTGATTTGCACCGATGCACTTGGGTAAAATTTGTGCATCGCTAGGTTAAATTTTCATACAACGTTGAGCCAGTGGTGCGGTTAATGAAGTGAAATGTGTTGGTGCGGATAGAAGCCCATTGTGTGTTGTTTTCGAGGAGTTCCAAAGGACACACCGCTTTATAAAGGATGGAGCACCGGGAACAAGGCATCCAATGAGACGCCCCACTATGAAAAATCGAGCAATATATGTCCCAGTGTGTTTCTGTATACATTAACGATGCGTTGGATTACAATGGTTGCATCGCTATGTTAAATTTAATAAATCATTATGTTAGCATTGTTGATAGTTGAGTGACATATAACAGTGCATAATGTTAAGCAACATTGGAGCGATTTATTCGATGCGTGTACATTTTTTTATAAAGTATGGTGGTACATTTGAAATGACGCGTTGGGGCATTATTTTTTAGGTACGCCCCGATGTTGTTAGTTAGAATTGGTGCATCGCTAGGTTAAATCTTATATATTGTTGAGCTAGTGGTGCAGTTAATGAAGTGAAATGTGTCGGTGCAGGTAGAAGCCCATTGGGCTCTAGTTTCAGGGCGTTTCGAAAGATGCACCGCTGTGTTTGTAATAATTCATCACGGTGCACTTGAGGGAACCGCACTGGTGCATACATTTATTCGACACACTAACAATGGTGTTCACTGTGTATTTGACACATTATGCATTGCGTCGGGGTGAGCCGAACCATTCAATCGCACCATGTGAAATTGAATTTATTTTTTTTAATTCACAAATTTCAAACTAAATTATAATTTTGAATGGATGAAAATGCAATAGGAAGGTTATAAATAAATTACCTGGTCTCTTCTATCTTGAGAAGGCATGGTTGCACCGTTGAGATGAAATGAAAATTTGTGGTAATTTCCAAAATTTGGAAATTATCGGAATCCACCAATGGAGATATTCAAGTCAGTGTAGAGCACCAGAAACATGGCGTCTTAGGAAGAAAGGTGACCATCGGTGTTGCTTGAGAGTTTGGAAGCATGAGATGCATTGTAATAATGAAAATCACTTTGGTATTTTTTTATTAATTTACCCTACTTTGGTGCGCTTTGGGACATTTAAGCGCACTGGGGTATAATATGCAACGACACCGGTGCGATTTATTCGGTGCATATAATTTTGTTATAAAGTATGGCAGTGTGTTTAAACATTGACTCTCCAGGGCGTTATGTTTCGGGTATCCCCCAGGGTGATTGATTAAACTTGGTACACACACCGCTAGGTTACATTTTATAAATCATTGAGATAGTGATGCGGTTAATGAAGTGTCACGTATTGGTGCAGTTAAAAGCCCGTTTTGCATCAATGTCGTGGCGTTCTGAAGGATGCACCACTTTTTTTTTTGGGTAATTTATCGCAGTGTGCTATCTTGAATGGCGCTGGTGCAGACATATATAGACACACTAGTCGAGGTGCTCATGGTGGTGTTATGTTTTGGGTATGCCCAAGGGAAATTGATTAAACTTGGTGCATAACTAGGTTAAATTTTATATATCATTGAAATAATAGTGTAGTTAATGAAGTGTAATGCATCAATGTGCATATAAGCCCAGTTTGCGCCGGTGTTGGGGTGTTCCGAGGGACGCACTGCTTCGGTTTTTGGTAATTTTTTGTGGTGCGCTAACTTGAACGACATCGATGCAACCATATACCGACGCACCATCGACGATGCTCACTGTGTATTTAACACAGTACACATCGCCTCGGGGCGAGCCGAACCATTTAGGTGCACCGCGTGAAATTGAAAAAAATGCCCAATTTCAAGCTAAATTGTAATTTTCATTGGGATGAAAATGCAAATAGGAAGATACTAAATAAGTTGCTTTCTTTATTCTGTCCCGAGTAAGCATGGTTGCACCCTTGAGAGGAAAAAGAAAATTTGTGGTAATTTCCAAAATTTGGAAATGTGTGGAATCCAACAATGGAGCTATCCAAGTCTGTGTAGAGCATCGGAAACGTGGCGTTTTAGGAAAAAGGTGAGTGTCGGTGCTTGCTTGAGAGTTTGAAAGCATGGGATGTACTGTAACAATGAAAAATGGTTTGGTGATTTTTTTTATTTACCCTACCACAGTGTGCCTTTAGATGGATATGTGCACCGGTGTGTGTTGTTCAACGACACAGGTGCGATTTATTCGGTGCATGCAATTTTATTATAAAGTATGGTGGTGCTACGGGAGCATGGATGCACCGGGGCATCATTGTTCATGAAAGTTCCTGTGCGTCTATTTCTTAAAGGCGCACCGATTAAAAAAACCTTTGCAAAAGCCTCTCATGACCCGCCTCCGCTATGAACAATGACGAGGCATTTGAACATTTAAGAATTGGTGCAGTAGTTTTTAGATGTGCACTGGTACGTATGTTCCATAAAGGTGCACCAAAAAAAAAACCTCCGCCCTCCCACCTCCGCAATAAATAGCTAAAGGAAGAATTTTTCGGGGAGGTTCAATAAAAACCTCCACAAGAAGGTGTTCTCCTTGTAGTGTAGGAAGGGCATAAAAAGGAAGCCAAGGCGCTTCATGACTCAAAGGACCACCATGTTGAAGAGTCTAAGCAAGAATGATTGAAAGCTAACGTTGATGTATATCACCATCCACACCACATAACAAAACAACTGTCATCAAGGTAGGGGCATGAGCATCAACAAACTTATTATGTACCAACATGGCACCATAATAGAAAACAATCAAAAGGCAAATGGAGAAATAACAACAATGCATGGAGACACCAGAGTAGCACGACGAGGAGAAATTGGAAGGAAGCAATTAAACCCCATGTTCATATTCAATTATGATGGATGGATGCTCAGGCTTGGTACCAATTGGCTACATTGCTTAGCCAATCATATTGTATGGATTCTTTCCATGTTTTGAGGACGAAACATGTGAAGATGGATGAAATGTAGTATACTTAGGGGGGTAATACATGGCACACAGGGAGGTACCCAATGGGAATAATAATAGATATATGACTATGTATTTCTATGTATGGAGGCCATTTTTAATAAATAAGGCCCATGTAATAGTGTGAACACAATGAATGTAAGAAGGCCTACTAAAAGGTTCCACCTACTACAATGTTATTGGGTGATAGAAGTGTTACAAGAAGGTTCCACATACTATAGAATGTTCAATCTCTAGAATGCTATTAGGAGATAGATAGTGCTATATAAAGAAGTAGAAACAATGTAGTGGAGCATGGTGAAGTGTATTGTAATTGTATCAAGCATTGCTTGAGGAGGGGTTTCCTTCCTTAAGGAATAGTTAATAGTGTCACCCTACCTCAATGGTTTTCTCTATAATTATGTTGTGTTGATTGTTTTATGTGAGTGATTAGTGTTAAGTACCTGAATAGATCCGAAGATAAATTTCAAAATAAACCCACAATATCAACAAGAATAATCCAAACCATTCATCAAATACTGAACACAAGAAATAGAAAAAACCCTTGAGGTAGGGTAATACCATATATTATTTCTTATGGAAGGAATGCACTCCTCAAGCAATACTTGCTTGTTACAATGACAATATTCTTTACTATGCCCCATTACATTGCTTACACTTCTTTATAAAGCTCTCTCTATCTCCTAGGAACCTTCTAGAGAGTCTTCTCACATTTATTACATCTAACTACCATAGTGGGTCTTTATTATTATAGTTGACCTAGTCCAGCTTACATTGAATGACCACATTCTCATATATTAAATGACTTCCACTAATAATACATAACCACATTCCCATTGGGTACCTCCCTAGGTACCCCATATTACCTCCCTAGGTATACTACAATTATGTTTATTGTTGAAGTTAAGGATTTCTCTTCTAGATTATATTTTCAGATCCAAGAAACACAACAACAACTCATGAGTAGATCTTATATAACTCATCAATTATTGAGTCATTAAGAGAAAACATGTCACAAAAGATATTTGAATGTGAGTGGGAGAGTAAATTTTCCTCACAACCACTCAAGTTGCACCCAATTGACAATACTTCAAATCTTATAAAGGACATCTTAAGATAAACTCCTCTTCTAATGATCAAAAAAATTCTTTAAAAACATTAAACATATAGATTTTGTTTAAATGCACTGATCACATAGATTTTGTTTAAATGCACTAATCACATCTTAAAAAAATTATTTTCATCAAGAAATTATGTTACACCCAATTGACAATACTTCAAATCTTATAAAAGGCATCTTAAGATAAAATGTTCTTTTAATGATAAAAAAAATTCTTAAAAAACATTAAACACATAGATTTTGATTAAATACAATAATCACATAGATTTTGATTAAATACACTAATCACATAGATTTTGTTTAAATACACTAATCACATGGAAACAAATATTTTCAACAAAATTTCATAAATTCTTGTAGGTAAAACAGAATTATAAGTATATCATAATTTTATTATCATGATCAAAACTATTGGCATAGTGAAACAATAATGGAAAAGTTTTTCATCTCTCTAAATCAACCTACAATATCAATTTATCAATTAAAATTCCTACTTTTAAGTTTCAATGGATTACGACAACTCAAAGGCCGTTTGCTACAAAAAAAAAAATTAAAAATCTTATGTCACACCTCTAACTAGAAAATGTACCTACTTTGGTTTGACTGCGCAACCATTACCCCATGATGGGCACACTCTTCCAGACAAAATATATACACGTGAAATACAGTAGTGTTCGATGCATTGATGAAGCATGGACGATTCCATTCAGGAGCACAAGTACTCCAAATGATGCGAAAGAACAAATAGATACTCGCGAAAAAAGGCCCTTTAAGATCATCCGTCGAGGGGATTTTCGTCCAGCGGGAATAATCAATTATCCACAACTAAAGTTAGCTGTATACTTCTTTTTCTTTCTGATTTTCCAGCGGCCGGTCCTACCCACAGCCTTAACAGCGGGTCAGCATGTTACATATTGTTAACAGGCCACTGGCATTCAAACTCACGGGATTTTAGTATCAATGGCTTCCGAAATCGAGGTTGTCACAGAAGCCCAGAAGCAGGAGACTTCTTCATCATCAGCAGTAGAAGAACCTATTAAGAATGATGTTTATTCTGCAGCTGCCTATGGCGATTTGGAGACGCTGCGGAGGTTAGTTGAAGAGGAGGGATGCTCTGTGTCGAAGCCCGATGGAGGCGGATATTATCCTCTGCAATGGGCTGCTTTGAATAACCATGTTGCAGCTGCACAGTATATAATTGAAGTGAGCTCATCCCTCTTTATTTGTTTGCTCAAATTTTTAGCCTCTGTAGAATCATTTTGACCCGTATATCTGAAATAGTCTCCGCGGAATTTGTCTGATCCTTGCCTCTTAGCCTGGTTTTTGCTTCTTTTATGCCCCTCTTTTATTCCCTGCGATTTGAACCTCCGGTCACACCATTGCCCTTTGTAGGGTTTATTTTTAATTTGGACTTAGTTGTGCTGATCCCCTATTTCTTTTTATTCTGATCTGCTCAGCATGGCGGGGATGTGAATACTGCTGCTCAGGGTGGCCAAACAGCCTTGCACTGGGCTGCAGTCCGCGGTTGTGTTGAGGTTGCGGAGTTCCTGCTCCAAAATGGTGCCAGGGTGGAAGCAACAGATTTCAATGGTTACCGGGTATGTTCTTGAATTGTCTACAGTAGATTGTTTTCTTTTATTGCACAGAAAATTAAACCCAGTTCGGATATGCGACCTCAAACTAACACATGCCCATTCAAACAGTTATGTTTTGCAATCTCGATGTTCATATCAGCCCCGGGTATAGATGGGTTTGTGGGCCAGTGTCCATAGTCAATACACCCAATGCACCATTTAGATTCAAACTTCATATTGCACAGTCAGAGGGGATCCCTTTTTTCGGGAAAAGGTTGGGGTTTGTCTTCTAATCAAGAATTTATTTCTTCATTGGAAAGATGGCTGGAATTAATTACTTAATTTTTACAGATGCACACAAGCTCAATGGAAGTAGGAATCATAGCATTTGGATGCACAAAATCAGCACTGTTCTCGAGTACAAAGGTTTATGAGAACTGGTAATTTGTAAAGGAACCAGACTGGGAGGAAATGATGAGGCAGCAAGGAAGGCTGAACAAGAGTTTGATGGTAGAAATAAGGAGGCTATCATGTTGATCACATTCACTGCAGTAGATGAGGTGATTCCTCACTTGAAGTGGGAAGATAATGCCCATACAATCTAGGGAAGATTGAAGTCCATGCATGAGATTTAAATGTCACTAAGGTCTTGCACCTTAGAAACTAGTTGAATGGCTTGAAGGTGTCAGAAGGGAGCTTCATGACTAGTCATATATGCCTAGGATTAGGGATTTAAGAAACTAATTGGTTGCAATTGGGATGGAGATTTAAGGATGGGGAATGGGTGACCAATTTTACTAGACTCATCTTGACCAAAAACTCTGCGAGGCAGAAGAGTCAAGAGTTTGACTCATATTGGGAAAAACTTGGTAAGTACAAAATATAGAGAAATACATATTTTTGAAAATAAATAAATTTTCATGGATATTAAGTAAATTCTTGTTCACACAATTTTGAATATCAATAGATTTCCAAAATTCATGTATACAATATCTCATATATGATATGAGTTCAAAATTGATAAAAAATGGGAATTGGAAGCATCTATTTCTAATATCTATAAAGTTTCAACTAAGAAGTTTCTACTATGCCTTGGGCTTCTTGAGCCTCAAGGATATCTAAGTCCTTAGGGTGAAAAAGAGGAGCCTCCTTGATTAGCCAATCCTATGTAGGATCGTCGATCTACATTGTCTAGGCGAACTGCTACATGATCCATGCTTGCCATTCATCATGAAATTTGAACTCTTTAAACTCTATTATGTAGTACTGATTTAAATAAATGCTTCCAATTCAAAAGCTGAGATAAATTGAAACAAGTCTCAAGTTTCTCACCTTCTATCTGCTTGTTGCAAAGTTGAAGATTATAATGGACAAATACAAGGTCTTTCAAGCACTATGTGCTAATGGGTTGTGCTTTTGGAATGAATTTTCTCAAACATACTCTAGTTGTTCTTGCAATCAAAGTATGGGAAGTCTGACTTAAGATTTAGATGGAAAATCTCTCAAGTTCTGGCGTACTAAAGTTTTGCCACCAAAGACCTAGTAGGTGGCAACGGTTCAAGAGGCAAGACTCAAGATGATAAAAAGATAATAAGAATTACAAAAAGATAAAAGAAATAAGAAATTTAACAAATTGATCAAGGGTAACTGGCAACATATTCTTCCTTTCACAAGGAGCATTGGAATAGGCAAACAACTTTGATGGGGCCTTGTAATCTTGTGTAGGATTCTTATCAATCAAAATGAACAAGATTATGGAAGTAACATAAGCAAATAGCTAATCAGAAAGGAATAACAATAATTGAACCCGTAAGATGAAAAAGACGTTGTTGATATTGGAATTGATAGCAATGTGTACCGTGCTAGTTCAAGGGGGCAACCTTTTGAAAGAGTAGAGCTCACATACAATGCAATTACTTGACACCATCATATAGTTCCTTACTCCTGTAAATAGCTTCTAGGAAATGCTAATCATAACCACTAGTGGCCCCTGTTATCGCACAAACTGTAGGTTGGGCAAAGCCCGACCCAATCCACAAGATGGCGATAACTGTGGGAGAGTCTACCCACTGTCACCTTAGTGTTGAATTATATAGCTTTGGAAGCTATTTTCCCTATTGTAACTAACCATGTAAATAAAGTTTTGATACAGTGTTAACTTTATGTCAAGCATCAAACACATGACAAGTGTCAACCTTATGCCAAGACAACCATATGCCATGTGTCAACCTCATAGCATCTCTAAGAGGGTTGCTTAGGGCGGTTGTAGTGGCCAGCTTAGGGAGGCTGCTTAAGAGGGCTGCTTAGGGCGGTTGGAGTGGCCAGCTTATGGGGGCTGCTTAGGGTGGTGGTATGACAGTTGTTATACAACTGTCATACAATCCTAAGACAACAGTTTAGGGCAGCCTCTAGAAGAGACAAAGGAAGTGACCTTTGGGAACATTAAGAGGTGGCTCTTGGGAGCTTTAGGAGGTGGCTCTTGGGAACATTAGGAGGTGACTCTTGGCAGCCAAAGGAGGACATGCATGACAGTTGGTTATACAATTGTCATACATTCATAGGGGGTTGCTTAGGGCAGCCAAACCAACCTATAAAAATGGGCATTCACTTAACATTTGGATACCTTTGTTTTGTTGGAGTCTTCTGCTGAGGCAAGGCATCTATTTGCTGAAGTGTTTTGCTGGTATATGACTGATATCTACTGGAATCTTCTGCTGGTATATGGCTGCTAGTTGTTGGAGTGTTCTGCTGGTATATGGCAGCTAGTTGTTGAAGTATACTGCTGATACAAGCATTCTATTCTTGCTGAAGTCTTCTGCTGTTTCTTGCTGATATAAGGGTGCTACAAATACTGTGTTAAAGCTGCCATAAGTCTGCTACAACAAGAAGGAAAGTCAATTATCTTTTGGTGATTTTGTCAAGCTGTTACTGTAAGTGTTAGTTCAACTATTTGTGAAGTTTGTAAGTGTTGAAACAGAGATATTGTTTCAGCCCTCTGAGTCCTATCTAGTTACTCTAAAGTCTTGTACTGGTATTGTACTTCGTTGAAGAATCTAAAGAGAAGTTTTGGCTGGGTTTTCCACCCCAAGAGGGTTTCCCAGGGTATACTTGTGTTCTCTCTGTGATTGTCTCACTTTCAGTGATCCTCATATATGCAGATGTATTGGTATGTTGGTAGTATGCTGTAAATTTTTTAAATTTAACCTACATGCATCAGTTTTTCAACACTTAGATAAACCCTCCCCTCGCTTTAGTGAAGGAGAAATCCAACACAAGGGGGAAATCCCGGGTGACCCTAGGGGCAAATGAGATGGAAAGTGAGGTTATGGAAGTGATACCCCTATAGGTCAAACTACTAAAGGGAAAGTGGCTTGGAAACAAGTCTCAGAGGTAGTTAATGGTTGCCAAGTGCTTGAGTACCCGCGGAAGATAGTTGTACCTACCCGAGACACAAGAAGAGACAAGTATGCAAGCTCAAAGGTTAGGAGGACAAGCAAGTTAAGCTTGCTGTCCCAAACTACAGCTGTAAACAAGAGTATATATCAGCAAGGAATAAAGCTAATTACTGCAGATTTAACCACTCAAAGCATCAAAGATTTATTGGGATATGAAACACAAAACATATAGATTAATCCCCTATACTTTAGCACAAACTTTAATGGTGTTGGAAGGCTGTTGTATGATGTTATTGCAGAGATATTATGACAGCCTTATGGCTGTAGCAAAAGATTGCTACAGCTGAAAATTCCAACCACCAAAAAGTACAAGTAAACCACCCAATAGATGCACAATGTCGAGTAGATTATTATGGCAGCTTTCTAGCAAATTTTGACAGTTGAAAAGATAGCAGAAGTGTAAGTTAAAGAGTGTTTTGCTGCAACCCTAGTGACTGTAGCTTATTGTTATGACAAAAATAAGATATCATTGGCAAAATGAGACACCTTAGTGGCCTTGGCAAGCCTAAAACACATAGAAAATATTCCAATCAAGACAATTTCAATATCTTGTAATTTCATGTGTACCAATGCAATTATTTGATTTCTCCAATGCAAGAGATTAGTGCCTTGAAACTATTGGGTTATGGAGTCCTTTAATGAATGAGCTAGCTTTGCCACTTCCTTAGGGGTGTAAACCCTCTTACTCCCTAAGGGAAGCAAGACTAGCAAGGAACTACTAGGAGGGTGTAAACCCTTTTACTCCTCCTAGTAACCCTTGTACAACAATTTAATCAAGACAATTATGATATGCTTAGTGGGGTTGTATGCCCTTATACTCCCCAAGAGCTTAGCAAATTAACCTTGCAACCAAGAAAGAAGCAATAACAAAGCAAAAATTCCTTACCTAGTCCAAGCATTAAGAAGATAAACTCTCTTTTAACCAAGAAAATTCCACCACAATGCAAGAATTAGCCTCCACACGAGATGGCACATCACTTCTTCATCCAATAGCCAAGACAAACCATCACAAGAGCAAGTAGAAGAGAGAGATATGTAAAATTGCCCAAAAAAGGTGCTGATTTCAGCGAAGTAGTCTTCTCACAATGGGAGAGATATGATAAAATGAAAAGAGTTTGATCTCTATTTATACTAAAATTTCTAAAAAGTGTTTGTCCACTTAACTTAGGGTAAACCACAAAATAAGGGAGACTCCCCCCTTTATTTGCCCCTTTACAAAAGTGATTTGACTTTAAGTTAAAACTTGCACAAAAAGAAACCCTAATATGACGCCATCCCTCTCTAGGGTGACGTTTTGACACTTTTAGCAAGTCGTTGAGCAAAGGGAGGAGGTCATTGGGCCTCCTAAGGCTCCTCCTTCATGCGCTAGGCTCATCTCTGCCATGCAAAAGGGTCTTCCTCTTCAAAAATGCCAAGTGTCAATCACCAACACCACCACCATCAAAACCCTAGCCCTAGGGTGATATCAAGCCCTCAAATGTGACGTTTTGGCCTCCAAAGGCAAAACGTTGGGCTAGTAAGGGCTAGGATAGATCCTTCAAGGTGTCTCTCGAGCCTCCAAAGGCCATCATCATCATCCGGTGTGCGGGCCATGGCATCCAACCTGTGGGCTTCATGCCCCAAGGAAGCCCAAGCTAAGCTTGTTCTTCAAAAACTGTCCACCAATCAAGGTCCTCCAAGACGATGAATACGCCCTCCAAGGATCTCAAGTCAAATGCATCATGATAAGTAAATCAAGTTAATAAAAGAGCCACCTAAGCATGTGCATCAAAACCACCTCATCAAATTAAACAAGTGCTCAAAGACCTTATGCAATTTGCCAAGTTTAGGTATGGGAGGGTTGACGAAGTGACCTATTGGGTAAATCATCCCCTAAGTCAAGGAGTGTTAGTGTTTCCTAGGTGTACCCCTCTCTAAGCCATGTGGAAAAGATGAAGTGGATGGGGGCAAAACTTTTGGGCGCGAGGTTCGGGACATACAAGGGACCGTAGTGTCTCATTTATGGGTGCCTTTGTTAGTTTTAGGGTAAATTTGCAAAACAATAATCTCTTTTAAATTTCAATGATCAAAACAGCTAGATCTGTAACTCAATCAGAGATAGTATGTAGATCTATGAAGGACA
>ML808782.1:307024-329800 GCA_009831015.1 Picea engelmannii
AGTTTCAACACCTTCCACTTGAGCGTTGGGGCTAATTTTTGCATTGGAGTGTACGGTCTCCTTCAACGCACCTCCTGCAACCTTCAGATTGCAATTCTGAGAATTTTTTATTTTTGGCTCCTAGGGTTTCTACAAAATTTCGGCCTCTAGGGTTTCTGCAGCTCATTGATGGATTTTTGCAGCTCACCAGGGTTCTTCTGACTTTCCAAGGATTATTGTTGGCAGTCATAAGTCCAACGAAACCTAGGGTTTCTAGCCTAGCCTAGTCGTTAGGGTTTGTGAAGAATCTGCAAGTCATGATGAACAAAACTTTGGTGGAAGATAGGCTTGATGGATCAAGCAACTTCAACTCCTGGAAATCAAGACTACAAATCTCTCTAGAAGAGAGTGACCTATTGAGCTTGATAGAAAAGACTCTACCAGACACAACAACCGATGAAGAAAAGGCTGATTGGAAGGCAAATGATGTAAAAGCAAGGAAGACAATCATCTATTCAGTAAGAGATCATCTACTACCTCGTATTGCTACCTTGAAGACAACTTATGAAATGTATGATGCATTGAAGAAGATGTTTGAGAGCAACAACACAAACAGAGCCCTTACATTGAAACACCAACGTCAAAATATCAAGATGATGAAAGCTGACACCATTGCCACTTTCTTCATGAG
This sequence comes from Picea engelmannii, assembly GCA_009831015.1. Lineage (NCBI taxonomy): Eukaryota > Viridiplantae > Streptophyta > Pinopsida > Pinales > Pinaceae > Picea > Picea engelmannii. The sequence goes on from ML808782.1 coordinate 307,695, forward strand.
GATATCAAAGATCAGAGATCAGCTAGGTGCCATTAGCGAAACCATAACAGAGAGAGAACTTGTCATGACTACTCTCAATGCTCTCCCAAGACATTGGGAACCATTTCTTCAAAGTATCAGTGGAAGAGCAGATCTACCTACTTTTGATCGTCTATGGAAAGACTGCACTTAGGAGGAAACCAGGCTTATAGCCAGAGGAGTACAAGACTACTATCATGATGAAAATCTAGCTCTTGCTTCTCATGCAAAGAAAGGCAGAAGGAATAGAAGAAGTTTCAACAAAGCATTCAAAGACAAGAAAACTTCATCAGCTCCAGGTCATGAACATAGACAAGACATATCAAGGATTCAATGTTTCAGATGTGACAAGTATGGACACATTGCGAGAAATTGTCCTACCAGGAAGAAAGGAAGACAACATGCATCCACTGCTGATGTTGATCCAGAACCTCATCAGAGAAATGAAGACGTAAAAGATGAAGCATTCTTCTTCATATCAACACTCTCAGGTACGGTCCCTACTAATAGTGATATTTGGTTGATTGACAGTGGTGCTTCTAAACACATGACTGGATATAGAGAACATCTTACAGACCTTGTAGAGAAAGAGTCTCGTCTGCATGTTGTACTTGGCGATGATGCCAGATATACTGTGAAGGGAGTTGGAATTTCTACTTTCCAACTAGATTCTGGCATACCACTTCAATTAAGTGAGGTACTATATGTACCTGGGATGAAGAGAAACCTTGTCTCTTTTTTTGCCTTAGAGGATAAAGGCTACAAGGTTACCTTCTCAGAAGGTAAAGTTCTTGTGTGGCACAAGAACTCACACATGGATTTTGCCTGAATGATTGGTGTTCGAGAAAACAATTTGTACATATTGACTGTTCGACCAGTCCAGGCCATGTTACATGATACTACCAGTTTGAGCGAGCTATGGCATAAAAGACTTGCTCACTTACATTACAGAACCCTTTCGCTCTAGGGAAGATGGTAACAGGCCTTCCAGAGATACATGTTCAGCATGATGGCGTTTGCAGAGGTTGTGCTCTTGGCAAGAATGTCAAGGGGTTCTTTTCCAGCAGTGACAGTAGATCCAAGGGGATCTTAGACTTGATACATATAGATGTTTGTGGACCCATGACTATTGCTTCCTTGAACGGATATTTGTACTATGTGCTCTTCATCGATGATCACTCTCGGAAGACGTGGATTTGCTTCTTGAAGACCAAGGATGGAGTCCTTGCGAGATTTCAAGAGTTTAAAGCTCAGGTTGAGAACCTGACCGGGAGGAGGATCAAGGTGCTGAGATCTAATAATGGAGGAGAGTATATCTCCAGAGATTTCAGTGATTTTTGTATTGAGGCAGGGATCAAGGGGGAGTACACCGTTCCTTATAACCCTCAACAGAATGGGGTTGCAGAGAGGAAGAACAGATCCATTATTGAGGCAACCAAAGCAATGATACATGATCATAATCTACCTATGACTCTGTGGGCAGAGGCATCCATGACAACTGTGTATGTTCAGAACAGGAGTCCTCATCAGATTTTGAAGAACATGACTCCCGAAGAAGCCTTCACCGGAGTGAAGCCTGAGATTGGACACTTTAGAATATTTGGGTGTCCTATATGCATTCATGTACCGAAGGAGAAGAGGACCAAGCTAGACCCTTCAGGCAGAAAGGGTACATTTGTGGGATACAATGAATCTTCGAAGGCATACCAAATCTACATCCCTGGTCAGAGACAATTCGAGGTAAGAAGAGATGTCACCTTTGAGGAAGAGATAGCCTTCCGAAGATCCAGACTCAGATGGAGATTGACAGCGAGAAGAAAGAAGAGACATTACCTTCTCCCCCTTCAACAGTTCAGAGGGAGACAGTTACTGAGCCAGTTGATCCAGTTGATCCCATAGCTCCAGTTGATGTTCCCAGAGACATTGCAGTAGGCCATAAAAGGCCTGCATGGGCTCGACAGACTCTGTAGGAGGCAGAGGGACATGCAACTCCTCGAGGTACATTCCGAGAGAGCAAGAGACCACAGAGATTTTCGAGCTATTTTTCAGCTATGAGCCACATCATTGATTCTGAGCCTTCTTGTCATGGAGAAGCAGCAGGTCAACAGGTTTAGCAAGATGCCATGACAGAAGAGTATCAGTCCATCATGAAGAATGATGTGTGGGATATTGTTCCGAGACCAGAAGGGAAGTCTGTAGTAACTTCCAAGTGGATCTATAAGATCAAACATGCAACTGATGGAAGTGTCGAGAAGTACAAAGCGAGATTTGTGGCTAGAGGATTCTCTCAAGTGGAGGGAATTGATTATGAGGAGACTTTTGCTCCTGTTGCCCGATACACTTCCATCCGTACGATTATTTCCCTAGCTGCATCCATGGGTTGGAGACTACAACAGATGGATGTAAAGACAACCTTTCTCAATGGTGAGATTGAGGAAGAGGTTTACATCGAGCAGCTAGATGGATTCGTGATACATGAGAAGGAGTCTCATGTGTGCAGGTTGAAGAAATCCCTGTATGGACTAAAACAGGGACCTCGAGCATGGTATGAGAAGATTGATGGATACTTGATGAGTTTGGGCTTCAACAAGAGTGTTGTTGATCCCAACCTATACTACCATATTGTTGGTGACGAGTGCCTGATTTTGGTCCTATACGTTGATGACTTATTCCTATCGGTTTAGAAAGCCTTATTGTTGAATGCAAGCGTGCATTGGCTTCTGAATTTGAGATGAAGGACCTTAGTATGATGCACTACTTCTTGGGACTAGAAGTGTGGCAAAGGACCGATGAGATTTTCCTGAGTCAAGGAAAATACATAGTGGAGATATTGAAGAAATTCGGGATGACAGACTGTAAATCCATGCCTACACCGATGATGATGAATCTGAAGATGTTGAACGAGACAGCTTTCGATTCAGGCGAGATTGATCCACATCTTTACAGACAGCTGATTGGATCATTGATGTATCTGGTTAACACCAAACCTGATATATGCTATGCAGTGAGTGTACTCAGTCAGTTTATGAGCCAGCCGAGACAAACACATTGGATAGCAACAAAGCATGTATTGAGATATCTACGAGGCACAATTGGTTATGGCCTGAGATATGCTTCTGGTGTAGACATGAGATTGCAGGGATATGCCGATGCAGATTGGGCAGGGAGCGCAGTGGATCGGAAGAGCACATCCGGTTGTTGTTTTACTTTGGGATCTGCCATGGTTTCCTGGTGCAGCAGGAAACAAACTTTTGTGGCTTTGAGTACCGTAGAAGCATAGTATATTGCATTGTGTGTGGCAGTCCACGAAGCAGTGTGGCTTCGCAAGCTCCTTGCAGACTTATTTGGACATGAGATGGATTCCACCGTTATCCATTGCGATATCCAGAGTTGTGTGAAGCTCTCAGAGAATCCTGTGTTTCACGATAAATCGAAACACATTGAGATTAAGTACCATTATATCAAAGATATGGTACAGAGGAAAGCAATACATGTGCAATACCTTTCTACACATGAGCAAGTTGCAGATGTCTTCACCAAACCACTTGCCAGGAAGAAGTTAGAGTACATCCGTGAGAGACTTGGCATGGTGGATAATGCCTCCCTATCTGAGAGGGAGTGTTGATGATTGCAGCTTGATGAGACATCCTCCAGATCGTTCTCCTTTGGACTGAGTTGAGACATCTGTGAGAGAGCCCATGTGATCGGCGTGTCATACTCCTCTGGACTGAGTTGAGATGACGTGTGGTCTCTTGTCTGACTCCTCTGGAATAAGTTGAGACGACTTGAGATGGTCTCCTGTCTGACTCTTATGGACTTAGTTGAGTCGACTTGAGATGGTTCTCCAGATGGCACTCCTATGGACTTAGTTGAGTGATCTGTTGAGAGTGACGTCCCTGTGGCCGAGCACAGGTGGACGTGTCCCTAGTGGTTGAGCACTAGAGGATGTGAGAGATCCTTGCTATATTGTCTAAGAGTAAGATTTGTTGTAACCCTAATTTGTATTGTGAAGGGTACAAGTCGGCCCCACCATGTAAAAGATGATTAATATTGTGTAATGATTAATTATATTTTTGAGTTATAGAAGTCGGCCCTATTGTGCCAATAGACACACCTATTGCTGTGTCAAGTCTTGTATAAATAGGAGTGGATCCCCATTGTGGATCTCACTCACTTCACTTGTCATCTCATAATTTCAGACCTACTTGTACGGCTGAAGTGCGCATCCTTTCTTAGGCGCAAGTTTCAAGGTCATAGAAGCACCCTCTTGTGTGCTCTAGGGTTTATGGTGTGGGTGATCTTCTCTTGACTCTATAGCAAAGGATTGCTGGGCTTTTCCCTTGATTGAGAAGGGTTTTCCCAGGATAAACTCTTGTGTTCTTGTGCATGGTTATTCTTCTTGTGATCATGGTTACTGCAACTATTGTATATGGTATTGCTGCATTGTTTATGGTTCAAGTACATGCTAAATTGAAATAAACTACATGTGCATGAGCTAAGCATTAAAATTCAACACCCTCAACTAATTGGTAAGGAGGGAAGTATCTAAACTTTTAACACTTCTAGTGGATGATGGAGCCCATACATCCCTGGACTGAAGACTAAACTGCCAAATTTGTTAAACTTCCAAGTTCCAAGCACCGAGCTCCAATCCTCCAAGATGCAAGCTTCAAACTCTCAAGGCTTAAGTGATCAAACCCTCAAGCAATGAACTTTTAGAGTTAGGGTTTGTGCACAATGCTTTTATAGTTTATTTGTTCAACTTCATCTTCTTAAAAATTGAATTTGGGGCCCAAAACGCCAGCTGGAGGATCAATTTTTTTCATGATTTTGAACGAAATTTTGAAGATTTGACTGAAACGTCCCAGTTCGGGATTAAAACCCATCCCCATCTATGAAATATAAAAAGATATTTCAGAAATTTTGAAACGACACTGAAACATTTCCGTGCCATTTCAAAGTTGTTTCCCCCCCATTTCAAGATCTTAAATGGGGAGCAACCTTTCACAACGCTCCCTAGCATTTCTGATAACTTAGATTTTTATGGTTTTCGGTGGTGGCTCTTTTGTTTGGTCACTGGTGTCTATTTCTTGCAAGATGTCACAACCTTTGAAGCCCCCTTGGGCCTTTTTAGGTTGAGTTTTTCGACATTGGATTTTTGTGGCTGTTGCTTCTTCCTCATGCCGCTACAACTCTTGGATTTAATTGGCCAACCTTCTCTTTTTTATGCCTCTCTTTACTTTTTTGGCGAGCTCTTATTTAGTGGGCAGTCTCCACGAGGTCCATTCCTTGTGGATGCTACCATGACCATAGGCATTGTCCACCTTGGAACCACCACCCTTCTAAGGTCCTTCACCCTTGGTTAAAGGGTGGTCTCCTGCAAGGTCATGGGAAGCTTCTTCATGTGGCCTCCTGCCAATTTGGTTTAGCTGCCCATATGATTGCTACCTACTCCACGAAACCTTGTCGACAACTTGGAGTAAGACCTCACATGGCCAAACCATGCCATAAGGTCTTTTCTCTTGGGACCACATATATCGTTACCTTGGATGGAGACCTCAACCAAGACTTCACGTGATATTGCCAATAAGACCTCAAGACATAGAGTCATAGACCCTGCCATGCAAGGCTGCCACCTCATTTGGAGACGACACAGATGCCATGTGTCACAAGCAGACCTTGCCACACCGTCACATCAATTTTTATGCCATGTATACTGCGGCATCATGAAATTGCCATGCAGATCTTTTTTATATTGCCATGTTACTGGAGTGCCATGTCATTTTTGGCCACATGGACCACCTTGCCACGCCAAACTGCCATATGCCACTTTGCAGTGTGTCATGTTAACTTTGCCACATCAACTGCCGCCTTGGCTTGCCCTGTCAATATTTTCATAGTCAGCCTGCCCTGTCATCCTCCCTAGTCAACAGTCTACCACGCCATCAGTCTGGAAGACTGCTCTCTGTTGTGATTTCAATTTTTGAAGGTGATTTTCATATGGACATAACCTTTTCATTCTTAGTTTGTTTTCAGTGTGGTTTTTTGCAGAGTTTGTTTTATTCCATGCTCTACGAATTGGTACATTTGGTTTCAAGAGATTTCTCTGCTTTGTGGTGGTTGTTTCTCTGTTTTTTGAGTAAACACCTTCTAATCATTTTTTGAACTTCTGGAAAGCATATCTTGGTCATTTGAGCACTGCTTTGAGTGCTGTATTTTTTTCAAGTGTATTATTTTTTGCATACTTTGTAGCGGTGCAGTCAGTTTCTATGTTTATAGTAATTTGATATTTGTTCTTCAATATGGCTTGTTCAAATGAAATCTGCTTAACCGATACTAATTATTTCTCATGGAAGTCCCAAATGGAATATCTGTTGAGAAGTAGGGGACTGAGGAGGATTACTTTGGGGACACTAATTGCACCTTTAGATGCCTTAATAAAATCTAAGTGGGAAAACACTGAACAGAAACAACGAATCATGTGGACTCATTGAAATGTACATCTCCGAAGCTCTGAGATTTCTTCTTCAAGGGGTTGGCAAACTTGATGTAGCTGGGACCAAACCTGAGCAATTTTTTGGTAAACATAATGAAATCTGAGCTTATCAGTGTGAGAATGAGGTGATTGCTTTAGATCATGCTAATTTGATCACAATGAAGGCTACTTCTCAATGTTGTTGTTTCTTCTTTTTATTCCATGAAAGAAGCTTTTGGAGCTGCTTATAAAATGCCTAGTTTTGAATCATTTTGTGATCAACTAATGTGATAGAATGACAATCTCTTGGACATTGGTGTCACTATGGTAGAACCAAAAGCCTTTGTGGTGCAACAAAAATATGGTTTGAAGAAGCAGTCCAAAAAAAATGAAAGGCACAAAGGACCAAACCCAAACTATTTTCCTCTGCTCCAAATCCGGAACAAGGAGCAAACTCCAAAGGGAAGGAGGGTGCCAAACATTGTACCTTTTTTTGGATGGCATCTCCCTCTAGAATCACGTTGCTGAGAGATGGAAACTTTAGAGGCAGCCTTGAAGTAGCACAACATGAAGCTTGAACCTTGTCCTTCTTTTTCTATTTCTTGTTCCTCTTCGTAAAGACAAACCCTTTTTGCTAATGCCTGTTCCTTCAATGTTAAACCTGCTCTGTAAATGAATGGAATACAAAGGCTTCATTGTAACATCACTTAGATTTTTTTTGGTAATAGTAGGCCCTTAGAGTTTTTTAAGTTCCAAGAACTATTGTCTTCTATATACATGAAGTTGCTTCCAATCTACTCAGGAGGTCTTCTTAGGATCTCCAAAGCATGTAATTGGCATTAGTTATGTTGATGATTTTTCCAGCTTGTACAATTTTGCCAACTTTGGATCATCTTTACTTTCACTTGTTTTTGTTGCTCATGGGTTGAGCACACTTTTGTATGAGCAGTTTTTGACTACCGGTCACTGCTGTAGTTCTTGATGGCATTATTCAATGTTTACTTCTTTTTCATGAAGCACTTGTCCAGTTTGGTTTATGCTGACACCATCTTTTCTTGGAGCACTTATGTTAATCACTGTCATATTTTTGCCTTTTTGTGCATCTGCATCTGATCTTTTTCAGCTTCAACACCTTCAACCATATTGACAGCTTTGGTGTTTGCTTCTCTTTCATTACCAACCTTTTTATGCTAGTATCTATTCTACTTGGAACACTTATGTTGATCATTGTCAGATTTTTGTCTTTTTTTGCATCTGCCTTTCATCTTCTTCAGTGTCAGCAACTTCAGGCATCATTTAGCAGGTGGCGTTCGCTTCCAACTTTGTATGCTGGCACCTCTCTCTTTCTGGAGCACTTTGTTGATCATTGACAGTTTTTTTCCTTTTAGAGCATCTGCATTTGATCCTTTAAGCTTCAAACTATCATGATGGCAAATTGTTTTGTTGATTCCTTGTATGCATGCATCTTTGGCTCGTATTATTTGGAGTTCTTGATGAGTTTTTGACTCTTTTGGCTGGAAGACAATTTATCTATTTTTGGTTCCTTGAAGCACTGTTTGATCTTTGACACTTGCCGGCAGTTTTGTCAGATCTCTTTCAACTTCTATAGGATTCTTGGGTTGTTTGAATCATTCTTGTTGATCATCAATAGATTTTCACCTTTTAGAACATCTGTCTTTGATCTTTTCAGCTTCAACACTTCCAGTGCTCTTGACAGTTATGATGCCAACAATAATTAACTCAGAGCTATATATTGTTTAAATGACACCACCTTTGAGATGTAGACTGCATATTAAGTTTATTTTGTCATTTTCTCTGTTTATTGTTGTGCCTATGAAGTTATAAGAATTACAATTCTATTCTATATTCAATATTTATAAATACAAATATTATGTATACCTTGTACAAACTTTGGGCTGTTCTATCTTTCTTTTGTTTGGTTTCATTTTTACATAGATTAACTTAGATGCGCTGTTGTTGCAGGAACCTTTACTTCACGGAGATCCACAGAAATCTGCTCAGTGGGCAGGATATTGGTCTCAGCTTTGTCCAACTTGCAAGGTTCTTTGTCAAGTCCATAGCTGTTTTTAACCATAATATTTTTATAAGCATCCTACTTCTTGTTAGTATAATGCTATTCTTTGTAACATTTTGAACTGTTACCTTAAATATTACCTTCCTTCAGATAATCAGGCCTGTGCGGTCCAAGCATTGCTCTTCTTGCAACCGTTGTGTTGAGCAATTTGATCATCATTGCCCATGGATATCTAATTGTGTTGGCAAGGTGAGGTCCAGACAGCAGAAGAATCTGTAATCTTCAGATCTTAACATTCTAACTTCAGAAAAATATGTTATCTGGTATCATTGTCATGCATAGTTCTAAAGAACATAAACTTAGACTTTAATAGAAAGCAAGTTCTGTTGATATGTACTCATTTTCAGAGTGGGACTCCGACCCTTCATTTTTCTGTTTCACTTGTCTGCAATGTGCATCTACTATGCCTACTATGTCTGCAGTTATTACTCATTCTACTACTCATCTAGGAGTAACACCTTGTTCTCGAATTGGTGGCTTTATCTATGGATGCAGAAGAATAAGTGGGACTTCTTCATATTTATATGCCTTGAAACTTCTGCAACGCTTATTGGTGCTATAGTCGCTATTCAGCGTATGAATATTGAAGTTTATCATATTGGCTTGCATTTCCTGTTAATCAAGTTTTTCAAGGTGTCCTACATACTGAAAACACTCTATTTCTCCTGAAATTCAGGCCTTTGGACTGATCCCATGGCACCTTCATCCTTTTACACATGGATGCATTATATAGTTGTTCACCATCCCGGTGCAGTAGCCTTTCTTTGTGGAGACATATTTGTTTTCCTTGGAGCTGCTGCACTCACTGGCACACAAGCATCACTGGTATATTTCTTATCCTTAATCAAAAAAGAAACTGAAGACTAGCAAAAAATACACTTGATATTATTTGTCAAAATACTTGTGTTAAATTGTTTCTTAGGTTCATGCAAACAGTGTGATATTTCTTATTTATTTGAATTTGGATTCCAAAGATATCCATACTTTTTGATCATTTCATGATGCATGTCTGTTGTTATTAGAGGTGCTAGGAAGGAGAAACAGCCTGGTTTTTTCTTCAGGTTAACATGCAGTAATTCTCAATAGTTTCCATCCCATGCTGCTATTATAGGAGACGTTAAATTTTAAGCTAAGTTGCAGGAAACTTCCATCTAGGTGTCGTCTCAGTACTGGAAACTCGGCGAAACTCCGAAACAGGTACGAAACCCGGCCGAAACTCCGTCGGCCGTACTGTACAGCGTTTCGTGAGTATGAAACGTCGTACGGTACAGACGACGGCGTTTTGGTTGAGTTTCGGCCCGTACGGACGACGTTTCGGCATTGTTTTGGTTTGTGGGCCCGTACGGATGTCTAAGCAGGCCACAACCCCCCAAAACTCACCAAATTTGTTGTTTTTTTCCATTTTTAAGAAAGATTAACCATTCATACATGTTTTTATTCGTTTAGGGTTTAGGATTTTTTATATCATTTATGTCTGTCATTATGTTTTTCTTGCAAGATAATGTGTTTTTATATATATATATATATATATATATATATATATATATATATATATATATATACGACGTTTCCATTTTCGGAGGGTCGTGTTTCCTGTCATACCCGTTTCAGAAACTTCCAGACGTTTCCCCGTTTTGTGCAACTTAGATTTTAAGATATTTTTGTTGGAAATGAATCTTATATCACATTGAAAATCTTTATACTTACATTTAATAGTGTATCAAGAAGTAAGGGACTGCCTGCTATGAGTCTGACCTGTTGATAAGATGATGGTAATTTTTTATTTTATAAAGTATTGAGTAGAAGTTGTTATCATTTTCGTTTAAGTAATATAATCCTCTTCAAAATAATCTCTCTTTATAGTTAAAATACAAAACATGAATTTGCAATTCCAGATATAATAAGAGGATGTTCAGACGTTATATAGAGCTTCCATCATTCTCTTATCTTGAACAGCTTCTATAATCTTTTTCTCTCATTTGACAAGCAGAACATTTTTCAAAATATTGCTGTGCTCTTTTTCTGTAGTTGCTTAACCAAAATGATGAAATTCTTGAAGCTATTTACGTTAGTTTTGAGTCTGTGTTTCTGCCCTAGAGCTAGTATTTCCTTACTAGAGCTTTTTAGAGTCCTCTTTCATATCTGGATGCTTTTTTCACATATTCACAATCAAGCCGAGGTTTGCCACTTGAATTGCTGTTAAAGGGGCGTGCTTGTCTTGTTGGAAAATCAGTATCTGAAGTACCAGTCTTGTTAGCCACAAAAGAAAACTTTGGCCTTTTGTACCTCCTCTCTCTGTTGATGAATAAAACCTGAAAGGGCCGTCTAATATTTCATGCATCAGAATGTGTTGTTAATAACCTGTTCCTTAGTTCAGTTATCTAGACTCCTTGTTGGTCTGTAAATAGAGTGTTTAAACTTTAAACTTTACCCCATTATTGCAAATATCTCCGATTTCTCCTGATATTTCCGATTTTTCTCAAGTTATTTAGGTTGCCCATTCGCCTGATACATTCAGAGTTACATAGGTCCAACTTTATTCTTGGGGATATTTTCTGATATTTTCCCTGATATTTCTGATAAGTTTCTTTGTGGACCTGTTATCACATATAGTTGACAAGGGCAGCAGGTCGTCCAAGTTCGTGGTCTGCACAGGAAGCGTCCGAGCGCAGCATGCAGAGCAGCTCATTTCGGGCTTAAAATACAAACAGGCGCGCTCAGTTTTGCGACGATGGAGATCCACTGTGAGGATCAGATTAGCGCCCCCCCGGGTATTCAGAGTTTCAGAATTGCATGAAGTATAGCGCCATGAAAAGCGCCGAAGTCCCGAAGGCTCGAAGTAGATCTCGACCATCCGAATCCAGACTGCCACGCGTCATCAGATCTGTCACTTCGGGAGGTATTATTGTTCAACGTCAAAAGTAGCGTCCCCCCCCAAGGGCACAGTTTGGCGGATTCTAAAGTTGGCGGGCGGTTAAGCTTGGCAGTAGCGCTAAATCTAGCAGGTGCGCCCAGATCACAGACCGCGTCCAGATCAACGGCCACGCTTCATTGCGGGGACGCAACTTGCTCGATCGATAAAATTATTGAGCGGTCCCGCAATTGAAACCGTGGTTTGGCGAAAGTGATACGTGGCAGAAGGCGGTGGATTGCAGGCCCAAAAGTGGTGTGAGTTCAAACCGCTTTTGACGGCCCCACAATCACGTGCTCATATAGTGTCCAATCCGAGAGCAGCGCGTGGCCGCCCCCTAGGCACTAAGCCTCATCCCGATCTCGAGGGTTCAGTTAATAAATGAAAGGATTGGTTGGTAAAGCCTCGTCTCACCACATAAATAGAAAACATGCAGAGAGCGGCCATAAAGGCAGACTGTCAATCCGAAGTTTCCTTATGGACAGATTTTCCTGTAAAGCACATAACTGTGCCTGGCTCGCATCTGACATGAGGAGGCCTGCACAATCTGACAGAGCCGACGTCGATTGAAAACGTTAATGCGGTAGCTCGAGCACGCCTCTGCTGGTAGTGGCGAATTTTTTTGAGTATATAGGAGTCATTTTGATATTTTGTAAAGGTCCTTGGTTGAGCAGAGCTCCCAATTTTGTAATGCTTGTGATGCCAGAGTTGTTCTCTGGTTATGTAATCAATTTGAGACTTTCATGTTAATAGAAGTCAGTTTCCTGTTTCTTTCCATTTTGTCTGTAAAAATTGTTTGAAACACTCGGGTATGGAGGATCCAGCCGAGGATTGTTATGCTGTTATGATTTAGGTTTGATCATTGCGGTATCGTGATTGGTTTCATTCATTTCCATGTGTTGTCTTTTCCCTCTCACACTGGATGGCTTGGGCATGGAGTATCCAGTCGAGCTGTCGCAGTGGCAGGATGATGGAGGTTTGATCATTCTGTTGTTGTGACTGTGTTGCTTGCAACACATTTCGGTGTCTGAAACCCGAGCTCTAGATTGCTCTCAAGTTCGAGTTTTTCATCTCCGAGCTGCTGGAAGGCCGGATGCCCATAACAGTCTCGTTCACCTCTCTCACTAAGTCTTCCCTCTGCTCTCGCTTTAACTCAAATTTCCTGACTGAAGTTAATGTGGCCCTCACTTCCCTATACATTTCTTGTCCAGTTCTGTGTTGAACATCATTAAGATTATGAGTTTTGTCCATTGACCTCCATCCATATAAAACCAACATCCACCTAACTCTGATGGGTACTGGGCTTGCCTTTCCTGCAATCTGAAGGCGACTTTTAGTGCTAACATTTCTGGCGCTGTTGCCGGGGACGAAAGTGAAGATATCTTCCTTGGGAGAACGACAAAGAGCTTCTGATTCTGATGGTGCATCAGATATCAGAACCTTTGAAGATTGCAGCTTGCACCTGGCGACTCCACTATCAAAGACTCCACTGGGGAGGATCCTGTTGACAGAAAAATGACCATACCGAAGGGAAAGACCAGGTATTAGTCTATGAGTTTTCTTCATGAAGTCTTGTTCTTCTTTATCAGCTCATTTCTCTCTTTCCCTTCACATATAAAGAGGATTATCCTCTGCTTTGTATATTCAGATGACAATAAGCCTTCCTTCATTCATCCATCCTTGGAAGAAGAAGACATGCCCTCTTCTTGTGTTTTAGATGTCGATCCCGTGTCTTCACCTCAGCCTATTGATAAAAGTGAGATCTGTATTGCATCTCCTCTCGAAATTGATCACCCTTGTAGCCTTGAGGAGGTTGAAAATGATTCACAGCCTTCTCAGATCTCATTACCTCCTGTTGTTTCTGATGAACCTCCCCATCCTCTTGTTGAATCCCATATTCAGCCCACAAGTTTTCAAGCTAAGATTAGAGATAGGATGTTTAAGCCTCTAAGGCTTCCACATCACCTGCATCCCTATCCTCCTTATCTTCCTCGGTTTTCTGGGGAGGATCATGTTACAACTGAGAGGCACTTGGGGGCCTTTGAGAAATTTATTGATCAGTTTGAGATTGTTCATGATGATGTTACCATGAGGCTGTTCTCACATTCCCTGTCTGGAGATGTTGCTGTGTGGTTTAGATGTTTGGAGGCCGGTTCTATTGGTTCCTGGACTGAGCTATGCCATGCTTTTTTAAAGTGTTGGGGTGAGAACAAATCCCTTGATCAATACTGGTTTGAGTTTAATGCCTTGAGGAGAGGGGAAGAGGAAGCCTTCTCTGTCTTCAACAGGAGGTTTTACAGTGTTTATCATAGTATGCCTATGGAGATCAGACCCACAGAGACTGCTGCCATGGTGTACTATGTCATGGCTTAGCATCCAGAGCTTGTCCTTCTCCTGAGAGAAAGGAAATCTTCATCGTTAAGACATCTATTTGAAGATGCTATAGAGGTCGAAGAGAACATCAGGGCTAGCAAGTGGGTTCATAGGCAGGCATATCTCGAAAATTTGCATGTACATGAGCAAGAAGACTGTCAATCTGTTTCAGATTCTGAGCAAGAAGATAGTGAATATGAATCAGATCTGGAACAACAAGAAGGAAGTAGGTATGATTCACAGTTGGAATCAGGTTCTTCAACATTTGTAGATTTTTCTATGGGCAAGAATGCATATCAATCTTATGATCAGTTTCCAGAACATTTTGAGCATGTAGCAGTGGCTGATTGCATATATAACTGTATGTTCTTGGCTGATCATAGTTATGATGTTCTAAATCCTGTTGCACCTTTATCTTGTGACCATTCTTATGAAGAAGAGACGACAATTGTTGATGATCAAGAGTTGGTTTCAAAAGAACAAGGAGGGCATTTATTTGCAAGCAAAGAGAATTTTATAGAGGAGCAGCCTGGTCTTCTAAAGCAGCCAAGATTCTGTCACATTATTCATGATCCTGTGGCCATATACATGGAGTCATACATTTCAAATTTTCTGAAATTTTCAAATTGCATTACTTCACCAATACTCACAGGCGAGTATGGTGTTATGAAAGATTTCCAAGACCACACTATAGAGCCTTTTCCTTTATTAATTAAGAAAAAGCATTGGGTGGAAATCAACTATCCTAGACTCGCAGAAAACACAGAGAAACATGTAAAGGAGGAGCTTAGTGGGTAGTTTATCTCCCGTCCTGAACCTATAATTGAGCAGTTATCCCCTGGTATCAACCAGCCTGCATCAGTTCTCCACCCACCTGTGCACTCTGAGAACATCACACGACGGGTGAGCCGCAATAAAGGACAAGAGTTAATTCCTTACCAGTTGAGCTCCCCTGATTATAAATTTTGTGACCCTGTGGGATTATATATGGAGCTGTGTTTTCCAAAAGCATTGGAGCCTGCAGATTTATTCACCTTATCATCATTCGGGGGTATAGTCAGTGCTCCAAGCCATGTCCTCGTTTTGCTGTCATACTTCCTTAGCCTTTTGTGGATCATCTGTAGTAAAGAGAAGGATCATATTACCAGATAGTCTGGGTGGCTATGGTGGAAATTTGCTTTCACCTAGCACCATGTAAAAATCAATTAGTCTAGGAATGTACATAAATAAGCTCCTCCTGGAGCCCATGTATTTTACTTTCGTTTTTAGGATAGTGTGCTTGTCGGCCTTTAATTCTTAGCAGGATGTTTTTTGAGCATGACTCCATAGCCCAATACAGAAGGCGACTGGAACTACTTGTTCTTGGCAGCTCACAGGGAGCATGCCATCCCCTGTGGAGCCAAATGTTATCACATATAGTTGTCAAGGACAACAGGTTGTCCAAGTTCGTGGTCTGCACAGGAAGCGTCTGAGCGCAACATGTAGAGCAGCTCATTTCGGGCTTAAAATACAAATAGGCGGGCTCAGTTTTGCGACGATGGAGATCCTCTGTGAGGATTAGATTAGTGGCCCCTAGGTATTTAGAGTTTTAGAATTGCACGAAGTATAGCGCCATGAAAAGCGCCGAAGTCCCGAAGTAGAACTCGGCCATCCGAATCCAGACTGCCATGCGTCATCAGATCTGTCACTCCGGGAGGTATTATTGTTCAACGTCAAAAGTAGCGTCCCCCCTAGGGCACAGTTTGGCGGATTCTAAAGTTGGCAGGCGATTAAGCTTGGCAGTAGCGCTAAATCTAGTAGGTGCGCCCAGATCGCAAACAACGTCCAGATCAACGACCATGCTTCATTGCGGGGATGCAACTTGCTCGATCGATAAAATTATTGAGCGGTCTCGCAATTGAAACCGTGGTTTGGCGAAAGTGATACGTGGCAGAAGGCGGTGGATTGCGGGCCCAAAAGCGGTGTGAGTTCAAACCGCTTTTGACGGCCCCGCAATCGCGTGCTCATATAGTGTCCAATCCGAGAGCAGCGCGTGGCCGCCCCCTAAGCACTAAGCCTCGTCTTGATCTCGAGGGTTCAGTTAATAAATGAAAGGACTGGTTGGTAAAGCCTCGTCTCACCACATAAATGGAAAACATGCAGAGAGCGGCCGTAAAGATAGACTGTCAATCCGAAGCTTCCTTATGGACAGATTTTCCTGTAAAGCACATAATTGCGCTTGGCTCGCATCTGACATGAGGAGGCCTGCACAATCTAACAGAGCCGGTGCCGACTGAAAATGTTAATGTGGTAGCTCGAGCACGCCTCTGCTGGTAGTGGCGAATTTTTTTGAGTATATAAGAGTCATTTTGATATTTTGTAAAGGTCCTTGGTTGAGCAGAGCTCCCATTTTGTAATGCTTGTGATGCCAGAGCTGTTCTCTGGTTATGTAATCGATTTGAGACTTTCATGTTAATAGAAGTCAGTTTCCTGTTTCTTTCCATTTTGTCTGTAAAAATTGTTTGAAACACTCGGGTATGGAGGATCCAGCTGAGGATTGTTATGCTGTTATGATGTAGGTTTGATCTTGGCGGTATAGTGATTGGTTTCATTCATTTCCATGTGTTGTCTTTTCCCTCTCACACTGGATGGTTCGGGCATGGAGTATCTAGTCGAGCTGTCGCAGTGGCAGGATGATGGAGGTTTGATCATTCTGTTGCTGTGATTGTGTTGCTTGCAACACATTTCGGTGTCTGAAACCTGAGCTCCAGATTGCTCTCGAGTTCGAGTTTTTCATCTCCGAGCTGCTGGAAGGCCGGATGCCCATAACAGTCTCGTTCACCTCTCTCACTAAGTCTTCCCTCTGGTCTCGCTTTAACTCAAATTTCCTGACTGAAGTTAATGTGGCCCTCACTTCCCTGTACATTTCTTGTCCATTTCTGTGTTGAACATCATTCAAATTCTGAGTTTTGTCCATTGACCTCCATCCATATAAAACCAACATCCACCTAACTCTGATGGGTACTGGGCTTGCCTTTCCTGCAATCTGAAGGCGACTCTCAGTGCTAACAGGACCCTTGGCAATATATTCCCCATAATGATATTTGCAACATTGCTTTACCCTAGTGATATGAGGTATCGATCTTATCAGGATAGTTTCTTGTTTTGTGTTTTTTGGAGCTTGGAATTTTGATAGCTTTCTACTTGCACTATCAGCGTCTTACATCTGTGGAAACATGTTACATGTTTGAAGCTGAGGAAATGTGATGGATTGAAGAAATTAGATTTGATCACACATACAGATATACTTAAAAATATGGACCAGCTTGTATAGATTTAAAATTCAAAATAAATTACTATGCTATGGCCCAATCATCCATGCTAAATGTGATATTCTTTCCATTGTGGTAAATCAATGTATTAGTGATGCCCATATAGTGCATGACAACTTTTAAAAAATACTGTCATGTTAACCATGGCAATCTATTACAAATGCTTTGATTTTAGTGGCATGATAGTTTAGCTCACGCTAGAAGCAATTTCATTTCTTATTGGTTTAGGTCACGAAAAAGTCCATTTTCATAATTTTTATGAAAAATACCTAAATTAGAAAATAACTGTAACAAACATAAATATATATAAATATAAATATCATTAAATAATAATTAATAAGTAATAATTAGTAATAATGAAAGGACATGTCTCAAAGGACACGTCTCTTCATGAAAAGGCACCCCTGCGTGCGTATATATACGGGCCGTCATTCTCATTGTGAACATCTCATATCTTATTCATACTATTCATATTCTTATATATTTATTATTCAATTGTTTATCTAGATGGATTTCTATATAATGTTTCAAATATTTTGGATGTGTGTAGTCTGAACTGAATTGGTTCACTGCATTTGGTATCAGAGCAAGTCTGATCCTGGCCGTTGGCCACAAGACCCTTGGTCAAAGTTTCATTGCCATTGGCAACATATCTATTGGCTTTTGGCCACAGCTATAGCTTTTTAGAGTTTCTCTAATTTTGGTCCTTGACCACACCAACCTTTGGCCATTTAAAATATTGAAGAAAGACCGTTCCGCTGCAAAGAAAAATCTGAAGGAAGAAATTACGTCAAATCACAAGGTTTCTGTTTCCATGGGCATTTATCAGGGAATTTTATTAAAAAAGAAATAAGAAAAAAAAGTATGAAGAATTTTTGTTGTATTGTCCAGTCAGCCGCCTGTACATCGACAACCACCAATTCTAGCCGTACTCTGTTCCAAGAAGTTTCCATCTGCTGAAGAATAATTCGATCTGTACCACCGGGTGGTTGGAAAATAAAATTCAGCTAGTACAAACATTTAAATCCGCCGTGCATAAAAATAAGAAAGGTCGTACTGCCATTAAATTCCCATCCATACTGGCCAAGCGGCACATTAAATTGCAGAAAAAAATCGCAGCAACCGTACAAATTAAATCGGCCCAACATATTGCAACCACTGTATGAATCGAGCAGTATAACCATTGTCGTACCTCTGTCGTCCGTATTTCTCTGCCTCTGCCATACTGCCACCATCCGTACCATTCGCTGCAGCACATATTATTAAATTGAGAACACTAAATCCGGAATTTTGTGGGTGCAAACATTAAACCACAGCCACAATTTTAAAATCCGTACAGCCTCCACTCAAACAGTCTTTGCTGTTGCATTGCAATACCATCCGTGTCGTACTACTACATTTGTTGATGTCTGTACAACTCATTCAAGCACAAATTCTAATTAACATTCTGTACAGTCAAAACCAAAATAAATCTATGCTGTTCCTTCCGTAAAAGCATCGATTAAAGGATTAATTGTGTTGTACCGATCCGTATGGCCTCCATTCATTCTGAAGCGCCCATTCAGTTTAAAGCCACAAATTATATTGTTAAAATGTGTAAGGTTGAAGGATAATAAAATTTTAAGTGGTTATATGTTATAAAAAGAAATCGGGGGTTTTTCCAATTGTAAAGAGTATTATCAAGGATTATCAAGAAAAAATAAGAAAAAGAGGATTATCAAGGAATTTTTAAATTTTCAAAGAAGCCAATGAAGACTTTAATATAAAGGTACTTTTTTTTAACAAATGGAAAATGTGAAGGTATTTAAGGTCGAAAGGGCATGGTTATATATATATATATATATATATATATATAATTCCAAGTACATTATTTAGAAAAAATAAGAAAAAGAGGATTATCAAGGAATTTTTAAATTTTCAAAGAAGCCAATGAAGACTTTAATATAAAGGTACATTTTTTTAGCAAGTGGAAAACGTGAAGGTATTTAAGGTCGAAAGGGCATGGTTTAAACATTTATAAAGTGAAAAAAGGGTTATAAAGAATCTAAGTTCAAAGTTAAAAGGAATTGAGTTCAAAAGTTACAAGGAAAACTAAAAGTAATTGATATTATCAAGAAGGTTACTCAAGGTATCAATTAACGTAAATTATCAACGAAAGAAAATGGAGTCCAATAATGAGGAAAAATGAAGATTCCCTAAAACTTCAAGGAACTTTGCTTCAGTGCTACTTAGAGTCAAAGTGACATTTAGAGTCAAAGGGACATTTGAAGGGAAAGATATCACTATTTCTATTGTGCCCACCAGATGTAATAATTATGTTAGTACTGAATCCACTAAGCCAGTTAGCGATTTTTGAGTCAAATATAATTGAAAAACTAGACTTTTGGAACGAGAAACAATATGACATAATTGATTTACAGTTGAATATGGAGGATTATTCCTTTGTATCTCAATTCATTGTCGGAGCTTTATGGAGCGACGAGGGTGACATACTTCTGGGTTCACCCTGGATGGAAACACTAGGGTCTTTCATCTTAAACATAGAGAAAAAGTTTTTGACATTTTCCTATAAGAAGAAGATGATGACATTTCAAGACATTACAATGAAGTTAGATTCGATAGTACCTTCATCAAAAGACCTTCAAGACATTTCAAAGGTGATCCTTCAGGAAAATCAAGGGTCAATATAAAAAATGCAAAAAGAATTTGACAAAGTTATTGAAGACCAAAATGAAGAAATTTCTCACCTCAAGGACCACAGTAAAAAATTACTTGCACAAAATCAAGAAGTCTAAGGTGACGAAGCAATATAGTAAAATATTAGAACAAGAAAAGGAGGATCTTGAGGAAGAATTCAAGAAGAACCTCTTAGATAAAGAAGAAGATAATTTGTGCTTAAAGAACCTTCATCAAAGGTTATTGGAACAAATCAAAAGTTTAAAAGATTAGAATAAAGATACTAAGAATAAAGTCAACAATCCAGAAAATAAAGGATTTTCATGGATAAAGAATATAATCAAAACCTACTTATGCAAATAAAAAACCTTAAGAGTGATAAGAAGTCGCTGGAAGATAAGTTGAAACAACTTATCTGGAAGGAAGCATCGAGATCTTCATATGGAAAAACCCAAGTTGTGAAAAAAGGAACAAATACAGATCCAATCCACATCACGACTCTAGACGATTCCAACCTAGTTGAAGTAAAGACTTACTCAGAGTTTGGAATACAAATGATGAGAATTAGAAGTATACTTACTAATAAAAATTCAATGATCAACAAGGCAACACCAAGGCATAAAGAAGAAATACTATTGAAAGTAAACCAAGAAAATGCTACAAGTACAGTAAGAGAAAGTTATGTTACAAAGATGCCTTATCGGCATCCTAATCACAAGAGTAGGTACCTTAACCAATCAGTATATCAACATCGCTTAGAACAAACACAATTGACCTATTGTCTGAAGAATATTGATGCTAGTACAATTGAATGTCATAAATACAATTCATCTTGGCAATCCGATAAGTGCAATGTTCTGTAAAGAATTGAATTAGGATGGTCAGATCCTTTTACGGTTCGGCAATTTTCTCTCAGCACTCAGAGGTTCATATCATCTCGTATCATCAACTATGACAACTCCAAGAATAGAGAATGATGCGAACACATTACAAGCCAAAGAAAAGACGTTAAGACCTTCCATAAATATGCTGTGAGGACAAAGCATTTCAAAAGGGGAAGGCAATGTAACAAATATAAATATATTAAATATAAATATCATTAAATAATAATTAATAAGTAATCATTAGTAATAATGAAAGGACATGTCTCAAAGGGCACGTCTCTTCATGAAAGGGCATGCCTGCGTGGGTATATATACGGGCCCTTATTCTAGTTGTAAACATCTCATATCTTATTCATGTTAGAATATTGGGTGTGCTTGTTTAACCATAGACAATTTAACAATATTGTCACCCAACCATATGTAATGTTCCCAAGCTAGGATGCCAGGAACATCACGTTTTGCATGAATTTTTAACTGTTTCTGGTTGTGGCATTTCGTCAAACACTTTGCTGATTTACTTATGTTTGAGTGTTGGCTTGCAGGTTGACTTTTAAAATTCCGTTTTAGGGTTTATATCCAATTTTCACACAGATCTAAAGAGATAATCAATGGAAATACAAGAGACACCAAATATGGAACCAATAGCAAAGATCTGACCTTTATTAATATAATGAGTAAGAACCTGATACAAGAGTGAGGCCGATCTGGAATGATCAACAGATGGATCCAATAAACATACTAAGAGCTGCTACAAAATGCTCCAATGAGAGACTACAAGCCTCCAAAGGCTGAATACACCATGAAGACCAATACAAGAGGAGACCTATGCCGTATGAAGTGCCAAACCCCAAGCTGGAAGATGCTATGCCCTGCTAGAACACTGAAGACCCTCAACAATTCGGCCCTGTAGCTAATGTCCTCCAAATGCTCCAATGAAGATGCTAAACAGTAGATCGGCCCAATACAAGACCCCGGGTAAAGTCTCAGGTGAATCGGTGAAGAGATGATCCACTAAATGAATAACCCTCTATTGGACTTGCGTCCCACTAGATGGTTGGAACCCTAGATAATTCAGCCTCTCTCCTAGAGGCCTCCCAATGCTCCAAAAAACCACTAGAATGATAGATCGGGGCCCTGTTACCTCACTGGTGAAGATCTGATCTATCAAATGACTGAAATCACTTTCTGAAGTGTGCTCCTCTCCTCCAATTCGTCCAATGCATCTAATAAATCAAATGGCACATAAAACTCCTCCGGGATGCACTAGATCTAATGGCCAAGACCTTGCAATGAAAACCCAGGTGCTAGAATTCCCCGAAGCCCTTCCAATCTCTTGGAACAAACTTCCCTCAATGGATGGTGC
>ML808782.1:354247-365498 GCA_009831015.1 Picea engelmannii
CAGCCATTTTTTGAAGCAATAAAGTGAAGCTTTTGAGGATCTCTTAGTGTTCTCTTGGTGTATTCTTGGTACTCTTTGGCTACTCTTGTATGGTGTTTTCTCTTAGTTAAGGTAATATTGTAAATTTTTGTTTATTTTTGCTCACATTGTTTTACTTGAAGAACCCTAAGCAAAGTATTTTACTAGGGATAAATCTGTAGTAGTATTGCTATAGGTTTATGTGATTTGCTTTTATTAGTGTTTGCAAATTATTTTGTAGGCCTTTTAAAAGATCTCACCTTCTTGCCTCATTGTGTAGCTAGGGTTTATAGATTTATAGGTTGCCAAAGCTTGGAGGAGTGGACTCCAAAGGCTTCATTTTTCTTCACATAATTTTCTGATTTAACTTTCAGCCTTACATTTACTTATTTTCTGCATAAATAATCATTTAAATCTTGCTTAAAAATCAATTTCCAAGTTCAGATTTTTATTGTAAAAAATTTCTGTATTATACACTAACCAAAACTAACTTGTTTAGGTGACTTTTAACATTTTCCAGCCAGCTTTATTTGCTGTTATATGCAGGTTTTTACCAGTAAAAGGGGAGGTGTTGCCCAAGTTTGGCCACTAAAGGCTCAAGAAAGCATCTACAAGCTTTGGTGCAAAACCCCTTTCTTTCTCTTGCTTTTTAAAGTCATTGTAAGCAGCCCAAGGGAGTCTCTTGGGCTTGCATTCTCCATTTATTTTCCAAGTTCATAATCTGTAATTTAGTTTTAAATTTTTGCCCACACCTTGCATGTGATTGGCTTTGCCTTCCTTGGAAAATCGTGCCAGCTAGGATTGGAAGTAATTTTCTGATTTTTGCATTAATTTGTTTGCCCACCTTGGTCACAAAATCGGTAGGCTTTGTCTTCCACCTTGTGCCATAGTTGTGAGGCTTGTAAAGTAGTTTAATTTTTTTTATCCACCTTTGTCACAAAATCGGTAGGCTTTGTCCTCTACATTGTGCCAAAGTTGTGTGGCTAAGTTTGTTCATTATTGTTTATTTTTATGCTATTTATTTATTGTTTGCCCACACCTTGCATGTGAGTGGCTATGCCATACTGCAATATCGTGATGGCTAGTGCTTAAAGTTTTATTTTGGCAAAGTAAATAAAATTTACCCCTCTTTTGCCCCGTAATAAAATTTTCCCTTAATTTTTTACAACTTAAAATTTATTATTAGACATTGCTTAATCTCCAAGTGGCGACTCCATTTGATCATTATTGCTTAATCTCCAAGTGGCGACTCCATTTGATCATTCTTTGAGGTATGCTACCAGGAGAAACCCTCAAGGGTTGGTTGATTCCCTTCCTGAACCCGAAAAGGTTTATAGGAGGAGAATAAACAAATTAGCTCCTCGTAGGCTCCTTGAAAGTCTTGGGGAAGAAGCAATCTCTGATATACATTTCTTATTTGTATCTAATAATCCTACAACAACTATGGGTGACCAATATAAGCCATGTAATTTTACTAATATTCAAGGTTATCCTCATCCTCTTCCTGACAAAGCTATTGATAAATCACCTATTTTTCAGGGAAACAACGCTATTAGTGCCCACTCTCACATCAGAAAGTTCAATTTGTGCATCAGTAGATGGTGTAATACTCAAGACTATGAAGATACCAAGATGAATCTTTTTGTCTTGTCTTTGGAAGATGATGTCGCAGACTGGTTCATGGAACAGGATGATGACAAATTCAACACCTTGGCGGAAATCTAGAAAGTCTTCATGGAAAGATGGGGTGATAAGAAGGAAGATCGTCATTTATTGGCTGCCCTTAGCTCTAGTCAAAAGAAAGAAAATGAAACAATGGAAGAATTCAATAAGAGGTTTAATGACTTGGTTAAAAGTCTCCCTCAAACTATTAAGCCTCATGATGCCTCAATTTTAATTCATTATATGGAAGCCTTTGAGGGAGAAATCATATATCAGTTAAGGGATAAAGAGCCAACAAATCTAAAGGATGCACAAAAGTATGCGATCAAAATAGATAAGAATATGCAAGATGCTAGGAAGTCAAATCTTCCTGGTTTTTCAAGGGGAACTTCTTCCAAACCCAATGAGGAGAAGAAGAAGAAAGTTGAAAATCAAGAATCTTCTAATGATGGCATTAAGGAACTCACCCAATTAATTAAGAAAATGGAAATTAACCATCCTAATCAGATGACAACCATGCAAAATAGGTTGGTAGCCATGGAGAAGGCTCAAGCTAATAGACCCCATCATAAGCCAAATGATAAGTGGCAAAAGAAACCTCCATCTCAAGAGCAAAGGCCCCCAAATCCTTTTGAGTCTTCTAACTTGGTTGACCACCAAGTTATCCCATATTGTAGGCCTTCTGGGCGATTTCATGAAGAATCAACTTGCCAAATCTTTCTTCAAATTTGTGTTGAAGGAGAGCCCTCCAAATCAGAAAATGAGCAAGTTAATATGTTTGGTCATGAATATAATGTGGGCATGAATGAATGGATGGAATTGATGGAGCATAGTAGGGAGGTAAATTGCATGAATGAAGTTGTGGACAAAGTAACAGAAAAATTTGGTCCTAAGCCTACTCCCAAGCAAGTGACAAAAATGGCTAGATATAGAGGTTTAACTTATCAAAGGAATGGAACCAAAAATCAAGACAAACCTCAAACAAGTGCTTCTAAGGTACCTCCTCCCCTCCTAAATAAAATGTTCCTACAAATGCAGAATTAAATATTGACTTAGGAGGATGGTTGAATAATGCAAAAACGTTGATCCCTGTAGCAAAAATTATGAAGATTCCATCTCAAAATGGGAAACTACTCAAGGCTATAGAAGATCCTCCTCAAAGTAATATTGACAAGCCACAAGCTATAGCATACCAAGATGCACCTGTAATTTTGCAAAATTGGGATAGGGGAAATGAAAAGAATCAACCATTTTTCCTTTCTTTACTTGTGAACAACCATCTCCTTCACAATTGCATGCTTGATTCAGGAGCAAGTTCAAATGTTATGACTAAGAAAGTAATGGAACAGTTAAATTTAAGGATTTCAAGACCTTACCATAACATTTGTGCCATGGATAGTAAAATGATTGAGGTGCATGGCTTGATAAAAAACTTACAACTGCATTTGGCTGGCTTCTCTGATATTCTAATTGAAATGGACATAGTGGTGATTGATGTGCCTGATGCTTGGGGTATGTTGCTCTCAAGAAAACAACTGCAGATTTGGGGGGTAATATACAGATGGATTTAACTTATGCCACCATTCCCACAAGATGGAGCCATGTTTAGGTTAAACAAAGAATTGGAAAGGAGGTATCATGTAGAAGACCCAAGGAATCCCAAGAATGAATTAAAGTATAAAGAAGATGACTTTTGGAATTATGCCATTTTGTCTAACTCTTTAGAGCCCATAGAAGAAGAAACTAAAGAGGAAAGAATTAATGAAGTGTGGCACATGCATTTTGATGGTGCATTTTCTAGATCAGGGAAGGGTGTTGGCATAGTCATTGAATCTCCTTCTGGTCAAGAATTTAAGTTTGCATATAGGTTGGAATTTGATGCTATTAATAATGTAGTTGAATATAAGGCTTTGTTGCTTGGTCTAGAACTTTGCAAGGATATGGGTATCAAATGTTTGAACATAAAAGGGGATTCAGATTTGGTCATCCTTCAACTTAAGAATAAATTTGCATGCAAATCGGAAAGGCTAAGAAGATATAGGAATGCAATATGGGACACCATGGAAAGTTTTGATGCCTTAGACCTTGTTGCTATTCCTAGAGATTAGAATTTTTAAGCAGATGAGCATGCTGTGGTTGCTTCTACTCTTCAACTCTTCCAAGATTTAATTAATGGAAACGTTAAGGTAGAAGTCATACTTAGGCCTTCGGTTCTAGATAATGTGGATCATTGACAAATATTTGATGATGATAAGCAGGTCATTAAGTTCTTGAACAACATACATGAATTTTCTGATTTCCACACTAGTGAACAAGAAGAGGTGTGTAATTATACAAAAAATGATTAGAAAATTAACCCAGTCCCTAGAAGCCTTGTTGCACAGGAACAACGTTTTGATAGGCAAGATGGTCACAAACCAAAGGAGGAAACATGTATAAAACCAGGGGATCATATAGAAGTGAACATTGGAACTAATGAGGAGCCTAGAATGGTGAAAGTTGGAAAAAACACACCTAAAGAAGAAAATGAAGAAATAATAAAATTACTAAGAGAATATAGGGATGTTTTGGCTTTTACCTATGATGAGCTTAAGGTCTATAGGGAGGATGTAATTCAACATACCATTCCTTTGAAGGAAGAAACAAAGCCCTTTAGACAAAAGTTGAGACAAATTAATCCCAACCTAGCTCCTTTGGTCCAAAAGGAGTTGCAAAAAATGTTAGCAGCCGAAATAATAGCCAAAACAAGATATTCTTCATGGTGTTCAAATTTGGTTGTGGCTAGAAAGAAGAATGGTTCAATCAGGTTATGTGTAGATTTCAGAAACTCGAACATTGTGTGCACAAAGGACAACTATCCTCTTCTCAAGATGGAAACATTATTACAAAGGGTAACAAGTTCTGGAATGATTTCAATGTTTGATGGGTTTTCTGGTTATAATCAAATCAGGGTCAAAGAAGAGGATAGGCATAAAACTACATTTACTACTCCTTGGGGTACCTTTGAATATCTAAGAATGCCTTTTGGTTTATCTAATGCTGGAGCTACTTTTCAAAGAGCTATGGATTATGCCTTTAGAGGATTGATTGGGAAAATCATTGAAATTTATCAGGATGACTTAATAGTGTTTTCGAAAGATGGGAAGAGTTACATGAGTCATTTGAAACGGGTTTTTGAAAGATGCAGGGAATTTGGAATTTCTTTAAATCCGACTAAGTCAGTTTTTGAGGTAACAAAAGGAAAATTTTTGGGCCACATAATTTCCAAAGATGGGGTTAAGATAGATCCAGAAAGAATTGGATCAATTAAAAAGGTCCCTTTGCTGGATACTATTGGCCCACAATCTTTTCAGATGTCCATAAACTTGTAAGAAAATGTGAGCCTTGTCAGCTTTTCACTGGAAAGCAGAAGTTAGCTGCCCTCCCTTTACAAGTAGTGGTGCTTGAAGCCCCTTTTCAGCAGTGGGGTTTGGACTTCATAGGAAAGTTTAAAGATGATAAATCAAGTAATGGTTATTCATGGGTCTTAACAACTACAAATTACTTCACTAAGTGGGTTGAAGCCATCCCTACTAAATCAACAACTGAAAAGGTTATCATGGATTTCCTTGAAGATAAGATAATAACTAGATTTGGTGTGCCTTCAAAGATAGTAACAGATAATGCAAAAGCCTTTTGCTCAACAAAAATGTCCTCTTTCTGTTTCAAATATGGTATTATCTTATCCCATTCATTGGATTATTATCCTCAGGGAAATGGTCAAGCAAAGTCAAGTAATAAAAATCTAATGACCATAGTTAAGAAAATTGTTGGGGAAAACAAAAAGTCATGGGACAATAAAATCAAATATGCATTACGGGCAGATAGAATAACAAAAAAGGCTTCAACAGGGAAAAGTCCATTTGAGTTGGTATATGGTTTGGATGTTAAATTGCCAATACATCTCAAACTTCCAGCATATGAGTTACTTCAGGATTTCACTTCAGAAAAATATGCGGTTCAGAACAGGATTAATCATATGATTGAGTTGGATGGAAACAAAAGAAAAGCTTAGGGTCAAAGTCGTAAAAATCAAGAAAAGATTAAAAAGGCATTTGATAAATCAACAAGACAGAGGGATTTCAGAGTTGGGGATATAATGTTATTATGGGATAAAGGCAAAGAAAAACCAACTAAACATGGAAAGTTTGACAACTTATGGTTGGGTCCATATGTGATCCGACAAATAGCAGGTCCGAATTCTTTCTACCTCAACCACTTGGATGGTGAGCCCATAAACATCCCAAGGAATGGGCAACAACTCTAGTTATTTTTCAAGTGATGAGCCATTTGGTGTCCAAAGGGACGCCCTTTGTAACGTATCTCTAACCCTTCTCCTTTGATTCTTTCAATTTTGTCATTATTTAATTTATGTATATAGTTCGTGGTATAGTCATTGCATTTATTTGATTATTGTCAATATCATTTCATTTATTTGATTATTATTTATTCTTTTCGCACATGTACTTATGTTGGTTATTGCGAATTGGTGAGAACTTTGTTTTGCAGATTCTGAGGTTCTCGCATGCTCTCCTTCCCAAAGATCGAGCACACGTTCCCATGTGGAGCTAGATGTTGACCACCTATTTCAACTAGGTGTCAACGTCATGTACCATGAAGATATTTGCCTTATGGCATGACAAGGTTGAAGACTTTTGGCTCAGCAGGGCAATTATGCCCCCAACACTTCTTTCTGTGTCCACGGAATGTCCGCTCCCCTGTGTGGGATAATCTTTTAATATGTTAGCATGGGTCAAGTTTTAATAATTTAGTTGTCTAGGAATTTATCATTCGGGAATTTATTTCATCGAGTGTTTTTTTTCCTCAGGTAATTAATCTTGCTTTTCAGCGATTTTAATTACTCTTGAGTTTTTCACTCAATAATCCTCCAAAGTGGTGAAAGAAATTCTAATGATCGATCCCAGTGGGTGACTAAGGTCTAAATATGTTGTAAATGACCACGTTAGACATCTCCTAGAGTCTTGCGGAATTCTGTTAGGTTTTGATAAGATTTTTTAATAATTAAAATTTTTCGTAAATTTGAAATTTTAATTAATTTTGATAAAAAATGTAAAAAAATTGTTCTTGTGGATTTTGTATAGGGGTGTGAGTACTTAAAACAAATGGCTTATGATCCCCTCCACCCTTGGACCAAGTTTCAACTCAATTGGACAAGTTTTGCTAGGTCATTGTCCATGAGGAGTCCAAGTCAGTCAGAAATCAACAAATAATTGGCTAAGGTAAAAAAGCCAAAAATTGTAAAAGTGTCTAAAGTCAAGAAAATAAGTGGGGAAATATTTTCTAATGTATTTCCTAAGTTGGAAAAGTGAAAATCCACTTAGAAGAACCCCCCATGTCAAATCAACAACTTAAAGTGGGTCTCCCTAGTGAGAGGGGCGCCCCCCTTCTTCATGAACTTAGGGAAAAGTGAAAATTAAAGGTGGATGAGGTCTCAAACCCTAAGTGTGCCCCCCTTAGAGCCTAGTCAAAGGTTTGAACACAAGAAAAGGGGTTTCCCCCCCTCACATCTCAACCCTAAACCCTAACTCATCCCAAAACCCTAAAAATTCACCCCCCTTGACTGGTTCTCTCTCTCTTGGATGGGTGACACTTGTAACTCATCCAAGAGGGGTCTCTCCTCTTTCTCTCCTTTAAAAGGAATCCAGCTCTCCTCATTTTGACATCAAGTCTCACAGCAACTCTATTATGCCAAAATTTGTCCCCTCTCTCTCTTGCTTTCTCCTCATTTCTCTCATGTAATCTTGCTGCAATATTGCAACCATTTTTTGAAGCAATAAAGTGAAACTTTGGAGGATCTCTTGGTGTATTCTTGGTACTCTTTGGCTACTCTTGTATGGTGTTTTCTCTTGGTTAAGGTAATATTGTATATTTTTGTTTATTTTTGCTCACATTGTTTTACGTGAAGAACCCTAAGCAAAGTATTTTGCTAGTATTGCTATAAGTTTATGTGATTTGCTTTTATTAGTGTTTGCAAAGTATTTTGTAGGCCTTTTAAAAGATATCACTTTCTTGCCTCATTGTGTAGCAAGGGTTTACAGATTTAAGGTTGCCAAAGCTTGGAGGAGTGGACTCCAAAGGCTTCATTTTTCTTCACATGATTTTTTGATTTAATTTTCAGCCTTCTATTTACTTATTTTCTGCATAAATAATTATTTAAATCTTGCTTAAACAACAATTTCCAAGTTCAGATTTTTATTGTAAAAAATTTCTGTATTATACACTAACCAAAACTAACTTGTTTAGGTGACTTTTAATATTTTCCAGCAAGCTTTATTTGCAGATCCATCAAACCCTAGCCCCTAGGTGACATCAAGGGCTAGGAGGGTGACGTCTAGGCCTCCAAAGGCCAACGTTCAAGTGGAGAGGGGTGGAGTCTCATCCTCAAACCATGCCAAGATGCCTGCAATGGTAACCTCCTCCATCATCAAGGTGCAACGCTCATCATCAAATGGTGCCCCAAACGTGGGGTCTAGCTTCCATCTTGTGGGAAAGGTCTTGTAAAGACAGTATGCCCTCCAAGGGTCCACAAGTCATATGAGTCACGCCAAGTAAGCCACATCTAATAAGAGAATCACCCAAACATGTGCATCAAAGCCCCATTTTCAAATTAAACAAATTCTCAAAGACCTTATAAAGTTTGCGTAATTTAGGTATGGCAGGGGTGTCATGGTGCCCTATTGGGTAGGCCAATCCCCAAGTCAAAGGATGTTTCCCAGGAAGACCCCATCTAAGTCATGTAACGAATATGAGATGGACTAGGGAAAGACTTCTAGGTACGTGGTCTTGACATATAAGGGTTTGTGTTGTCTCATTTATGGGTACCTTTGTAGAGGGTGTGTTGCCCTTCGTCCGCGATGCAACATTTTTCCAAGTCCTTTATTGCCATTAATTGATTAAGGTCCAAAACATTGAGTACTATGTGCAATGGAAAGTAAAGAGCACCGTAATGCCACTTGAAGCTAGCAACACAGAGAGTGCCATATGCAATGGAAAGTAAGGGACACCACAAAATGCATTTCCTCAACATGTGAGACATTTTTATTAGTTATATGTTAGAAGGTCCTTGATTTTTATGGAGTAGTGCTTTATTGCTCTCAGGACCTTAGGGCGAGCATCTGGAAGGATAATGATTGGCGTTTTACTTTTTCCAGCTACAACACCTCTGGGCCTTTAGCTCCTTCTTCCCATGAAATGAGGTGCAATTCCTTCTTGGGTCAATGAGCCCAAAATCCCAAAAGATGAGGAAATGGAAGGGGAAGAAGTGTGGAAAGTGGTAAGTATGAGCGAGAATGGTACGGTGACCCTTCAAGGAACCACCCAGTAGCAACCCTTTTCCCGAGGGTGACCTACTTACTAGGAAACCATGCCACCAACTGAGGTGAAACTAGGCAAAAGGTATAATTTTCAAGCAAACGTTCCATAATCAATTTCTTTGCAATATGTTCAAATGCTTCAAATATTAAAATGACACTTACCACGAGACCAAACTTGTTACCTCATGAAGCAAGACCTGCTGTCTTTTTGGAGCCAAGCTGTTGTAGTGGATGATGCTCTGTGGTAAAGTAGAGGGGCTCTGTGGGCTGTGCTAGGCATCGGACTCTCGACACTCCATGTTTGCTACCTGTGGGCTTCGAGACATCATCTCCTTAGTTACCCCTAGCCTGGGGGGTAACAGGCCTTTACCACTATGAAGAATGGTAATTCCTTTTGCACTAATGGATTTCCTTTTAAGTTGGTTGCTCTCTAAATGTGAAGAGTTGCTTCACGAATTGTTAGATAGGAACATATGAGATTTGTCTAGGGTAGTTTCATCCATGACACAATGATCTCTACATGGGAAGTTATGGATTGGCCTAGGGAGATTGGCTAGGAGTATTTGTTTTTGAAAATTGACTTTAATAAGGCATATGACAGGGTTGATTGGTCCTTTATTACGAATATGCTGCAATTGTTAGATTTTCATAAAATTTTGTTAGCATTAGATTTACCATAGCATTTTGATCTTCTTTTAACATTCAATAACCATATACTGAAATATATAAGCAGCAGATAAACAAGCACAAGAAGACACAAAGATTTATCTTGGGAAAACCCCAAATTCGGGGAAAAAACCCAACCAACTTTTCTTAGAGAGAGTGTTTCTAATATCCCAATACAACCATGAACAAGCTTTATTTACAAGAGCAAACCAACAATGAAGAAACCTTGATAACAAATACTTATCTCTTCTTCTTGTCAAACCCTAGCGAGGGTAGACAACTGAGCAACACCACACAACTGGTGCAAGATAGGTGCATCACTAGAGCAAGATAGTGCACCACAAAACTAGCACAATTGTCAACTGTCAACTGGCAACTGCAACTGACAACTGGCAGCTGCAACTGAAAACTGGCACGAAGCAACTGGGCAACACCACACAACCTTAGCGCAACTCTTCTAGAGGTAGCGCACAAGAGAAACCACCAAGAATATCCTTCCCAAGTGGGGCACACTCTCCAAGAGAACCAGAGAACCAATAATAGAGAAACTGACACAATTGCAGCTACTAGCTACTTAGTGCGCACTGCAGAAGGAGAACTGTGTGTCTGTACAAATGAAGTGATCTAGCCTGTATTTATACTAATCTGGGTGTCTGTTTGGGCCGACTTCTCATTCTAGATCTTTATTATTTTTCTGTGGGGCCGACTTCTCTTCTGGGGTCTTCAATATTACTTTATTATTTTTGTGGGCTGACTTCTCTTCCTGGAAATTATATTTCCACTTTATTCTTTTTCCTGTGGGTCGACTTTTCTTCTGGGGTGTTCTTCAATTGTTCAATGGTCTTCCTTTGACTTCTTAGAGTCTTCTTCTTCTCTAAGAAAAGTTGTCTAGGAGGGAATACCTCCCGCTGCTACCAAAACATCAACACTCCCTCTTAGCTAGGGAGGTTTTCTTCCATGATGTTCTCTTCTAGTAGTCCCAATCACACCCATCTGTTTCACATGGCATGGGAAAGACTACCACGATAGTCTTACGACTACCCTGCAAGAATCTAGTAGCTCCAAGGCTACCACCATAGTCTCACGACTACGTTATCTAGTAGTCCAAGAATACTACCATATGTTGAAATATTGTAACTGCAAAGTGTATTCTTATTATTATTTGATATATTATTCATTGGATCAATCCCCATTGTGGATTGATCATGTCGGTTATTGTAATAGGACCAAATCCCCTTTTGCGGATTGGTCAAAAGATAATTATAATAGGCAGAATAAGAAGTCGGCCCCAACATATATTAAAGAGGCCCCATAACATATTAAAGGTGGTTATAACCACCCAGTTTGAGAAGTCGGCCCTGCCAGTGAAGAGACACTTCACACGTGCCAGACTTGTATAAATAAAGAGGCTAGCGCCTCACTTAGACACAACAACTCACTTGCTCATTGAGAGACAAGTTTCAGAATTGCAGTTGGAGAAGAGAGAGAGAGAGTGGCACATCTTTTGGAGAGGATCTTTTGTATTAGCTTGA